>APFE030652923.1:178398-235103 GCA_000404065.3 Pinus taeda
CATTTATTATACATATAAATTTAGGGGGCGTTCTTAAAATTTTCCCTACTTTTCAAATCAAAGTATAGTTAATGATGATCACACAAATCTTTCAGTTGATAATTTTCCTAGTTCTTGTTCTGAAAATTCTACATCTAGCAATCAATTGAATGATAATCCTTTAATTGCAAAATCTTCTTCTTTTGTATTTTCTGATTCTGTTATTTTAGATCAGTCATTTGATTTTCATAAGAAGAAAGTAATTTATGACAATTATCATGATGATGGTGACAAAGAATGACACCTTGTACAAATTGTGCCAATTTTGAAAATTAATTTATTTCGTGAAGATCCACATGCTTTAATTTTGTCTCCTCAACACAAACTTAGTTTTGAGAATTTTGATGAGTTAATTTTGCGAGTTTCTAATGTATTTCATTTTGATTATCTTTTAGAAATTCGCTTTCTTAAATTTTTCAACGAATGTCCTTTTAGTGGAAATTCATTGACTGAAATCCATGATAGGTTCCAGAATTGCCTTGTAAAATTATTTTGTAATTTTAGCATTCATAACAATTTAATTGTTTTTCCATCTTTTAATTTAATTTAATTTTTTTTTTCAATCATGTTAAATCTCTCAATATTGAAGCTCATCAAGTTTTATTAAGTGAAAATAATGAATTGGTTTCTCATAACCCTAAATATAAAAAATTATTTTGTTTTCAATTTAATTCAACAATCAGAAATTCATTCCAATCATTTCATCATAGTCAAATTTAAATCTTGAGAGTGTTCTTCCTTCACAACATGCTTTTCCATCATCTCCTTTGGAAAGTTTTCATTCTCTAACAAATATACATCCATTCTTTTATGATCCCATTAATATTTGTTTAGAGCATGCTTTCCAAAAATGATGGTTCACTAACAGGTTAATTGTAAATAAACTTATTTTTATACATAGTTTTATATTAGATGTAAAAAAAAAAAAAAAAAAAAAAAAAAAAAAAAAAAAATCATTTTGATTGTTTTCGTTATCTGGTTACTAACGTTGGGCTTGTACATATGGGTAGGTAATAAAACGAGAGAATGGTTACATTGGAAGTATGATTATACATAGTCATGTTTCCTTCATTAAGTTAGAATTAGGAGTAGATTAGTTTAGATAAAATTTAATAAATAATGATTTTGAGTTAATTGCCTTGCATTGGAGAAAGTCATATCTTTCCAGTAAGATTAAATGAAATTATTCAATGGTAAGTCTCATATACTTACTTTCATTCATTTCTTTACTTTTTAGATTTAATTTTGTTTTCTTATTTTCTGTTGATATGTAACTCTCTTTTGCAGCTCTTCACAAGCATTTTCACACCTTCACCAGATCAAATTGTGAGCTCAAAGAAGCAATAATGATTTTCATCGAATCAACCAAAATGGGGAATTTCTAAGCCTTAATCGTTTTCTTTAAAAGCATTACTCTAATTAGAAAATGCTTAAAACACTTTTTTCAAAGTTATGCTTTTAAAAAAGATAAATAAATAGCAAATTTCCTCATTCGAACTGAATTATTACTAAATGCTTTTAACTTTGAAAAATTGATTTATCTAGATTTTGCATAAGAAGGAATGTTTTCTTCATTATCTTTTTCCTCTTTTGTTAAGAAATTTGCATAAACAATTTTGTAAAGTTTTCCTTTTAGATTTGGTTTTGAGTGATTTTATCATCATGTTTGTGAATGGTTATATCTTGAGAATTCAGTTATCATATCACATTTATTTTTTCTTTTAGATAATAATGTTAAATGACATGAATCTTGGCCTTTCATCAACATCTCTTGAAAACCATTTTATGATTTTTCAATTTGAAAGTAGGAATTTTTTAGGAAGTGGTTATGAAAATTGAAAATTAGATAAAAATTATTAACTCTGAAATTCTTTCTATTAAGTTGTAAAATCTTTAAAAATCTCAAAAATTATATCATTTTAATCTAGTTTCAGTTAAAAAAGATTATCCTTAAAAAGTAAAGACCGCCTTATGACTAAAAAAATTTCAACTCGGATTTGTCATCCAAAACTCTTAAGGAGTCAATGATCCTCCCCATCCACTAAAAAGGAAATTTTTAGAGTGTAATTCTAAAATATAAAAAATCTAAAAAGATAAGAGGTCTCATCATGATCCTACTTTCCATGTTCATAGGGAACCAATTAAACTGACATTACCACACTGAATACCAAATCAGGTTAATGGCATACGATTTTTAATTATAAGACAAGGGGTCTCATAACGAGCCAGCTTGTTCAATCTGATTGTTACCATGGCATTGTCATTATCTGGCCACCAAACTAGGACAATGGATTTTTAGCATCAAAAAAGAAAATAAAATAAAATAAAAATAAAAGTTACCTCTAATTATTACATTATTAAATGGATGGGATACTGGATTGTTGTTGGTTAAAAGGTAACCTTGTCGATGCTATGAATGCCTGCTAGCAGTAGTGGCTCTACCTGTGACAAACGAGTATATTATAAGCTAAGTCGTAAAATGCCCCTTACTTTATTTTCACAACTGATTAATGACTGATACAAGTAAATAAGAGTTTTTCATTCACAAAAGGTTTTAAAAAGAAATTGCAATTTAATGAGTTTTAAAGTCAAAGTAATTTTATTTATCTAAATGTTTCGAAAAGTAGTTTTCACTTCTTAAATTATTTTTATCTAAATGTTTCGAAAAGTAGTTTTCACTTCTTAAATTATTTTTACTGAATTTCTGGAAAATTTATCAAAGATAACTGGTTCTTCAAGTGAATTGCCGATTGGTGTACTATTCAACAACACTCATTTTAATGTATTATAAATTTCCTATGAAATTTATTATATTAAAATAAAGACCCTTCAATTTTATAAAATCAACATAAAAATTGTTAATAAAGAACTACAACGAAAGTTTAATACTTAGGCTTTTAATTAAAACCCAAGTATTAAACCTTGATTATCCAAGAAAAAAACAAATTTTAATAGCCCCCAAGACCAAAACTATACTTAGACTTCAAAAAACCTTAACTATTAAACATTATGGGTTATTAAATTAAAAAACAAAATAATTGGAGTTTTAATTCCCAAAGCTTAAATTCTTCATAAACTCTAACTCATCCAAAACCCGCATCGCAAAGTTTCTAAAGGTTAAGACTCTCCCCAATCACAAATAAACAAAGTTCTAAGGAAAGACCCCTCCACTAATTCCATTTACGATTGAAATATGATATCGGACCCGATGGGAAAATCAACTTCACTTCATTAAAATCTCGCATTCGTGCAATCACAAGAACCATTGCCCAAGTCTCGCTACCTACTCTTTTGCAATATGTGATAAAGCCCCAAACTCGACGAAAAAACTAATCATAAGAAATAAATTTCCCGCATCCATAGCTAACGCAAATTCTAAAAAATTTAAGTCCATACCCCGCTCCGAACGTGATTGCAATTAACCAGGACCCAACAGTATTACAAAATCCATTCCATAAATTCCCCGCATCCAGGGCTATCGTAGTTACCAAAGAGTCTTGCCTCCTGCCTATTGCGATTGCGATTAGATTGGACCCGACGGGATTATTAACTGCATTTCTAAAAGACCCCGTGTCCATGACTATTGCAAAGAGTTTCAAAGGCTTAAGTCCTGCCCCATTTTGATTGCAATTGCAATACCCGAACCCGACGGGATTATTCACTCCAACTCATAAATGCCCCGTGTCCATACAATCACAAGAATCACAGTCTCAATCCTTTCACACTGCCGATTGCAATTTACGATAAGCCCCAGACTCGATAAGAATTACATGTCAATTCATGAAAATTCTCATGTCCGCAGCTATCATAGTTCTATTAGCCATGCAGCTTGTTCAAAAGACTCCTGCCAAATGTGATTGCGATATGCAATCAGGCCCAAGCCATCTTCCACGTCATCCCCGTCATCATCTATGACATCATTCTCCACATTAGATGCCATGTCATAATGACATCACCATGACATCATCCCTTACATCATCTCACAGATCACAAATATTTCAAGATTGTTGGTGTTGTACCACTCCGTTATTGCGAAATGCGATCAACCCCATACCTAATGAACATTATAAATTCCATTTCATAAATCCTCGCATCTACGGCTACCACAAAAGCCACGAAACTTAAGCCATTCCTTCTCTCCCATTCCGATTATGATTTGGTCTTATTTAGATTTTCATCTATTTCAATAGGGATTCTCCTTATTTGAAATATGATGATAATTCAACTCCTGACCTAAAAAGCGATTGTGATTATTCTGAGTTCTACCCCCGGTCTAAAAGTGATTGCGATTTGCAATAAAATCATAAATTATGGTTGTTTTCAAATTTATTACGCTCTATGTTTTTATACTGATTTCCTGCAAAACGTGATTTGTTTCAAATAAAACTCACTTATCAGTCACATTTATTTTCAACTTATCGATTCTTGTTTTCCATGTTTAGGGTCATGACATAGGAGGAGATTTATGCTGATAAGCTACAATTTAGTTCAAACAGACAGAAAAAACATCCATAGAATCCGATGGAACAAACAAAGATGACGAAGAGAACAAATCACATTCAAAACATTGCTACCAAAAATTGTTTTTCTTTAAGCGTATTGAAGGGATCTATTTAAGTCCCCTCAATGCTTTGCACGATACATTCAGTTGTTTTTTGTTATTTATGTTTACTTGTAGTATGAAAGAAAGCCTCGGAATTTTATGAAGAAAGGCTTACAAAAGCTCGCATTATTATACTTTCACACTTTTCTCAATAGAACTACTGGAACATTGTTTTAGGAATTTTCATAAAGAATTTTGAGAAGTTGCATTACTGTACTCCTGGAATCATCTTTGTAAGAAAGACTAAACTACTACTATTTCTTTTATGAGCTGAGCAACGTGCATCTAGAATTTCTATCTTTGTGCCTATGTTTTGTTCATAAATAAATAGTGAATTTATCTTTTCAAATTGCTTATTACATGGTATTTCTATTCTTCTCTACACTTCATGAATTATTGAAGGCACTATTGTATAAAGGATTTAGATTTGTAGGTTAGAGGAGAAAACTCACATATGAGAGATTATTGAGGATTTTTCTTTTGCACTATGAATTATGTTTTGATGGGCAGAGTTCGTACTATTACAGCGCTAGTTTTAAAAGCATAATTTCAAACATTGTAAAAGACTGTTGGAGACTACATCCAAAGAAATGCATTTAGTAAATTGGTATTTTTAATACTATTGTTTTAAATATTAGTTTCATTTTATAATGGCAGGAATGTGTCATTTTATTCATATTTGTGCACTATTGTTGGTATGAGTAATTTGTCTCAATCATATGTTATTATTTATCTCTGCTCTTATGTGTTGAATTCTAATTTCTGAGTAACTATTTACTCATAAATCTGTCTTTTAATATTGATTTAACAAATAATGATATGTTATCAACTATTTCCTCATATTCTTGTTTAATTATTCGAATTTTTTATTTAACAATCAATATCATTTTGTGAACTAGTTCCTAAATGTTATCGGTTGATTATTTTAATGAAGAGGTCTCTAAATAGAATATGTTTTGGTATTCATAATGTTGCTTAATTGAACTATTTCGTTAGCTTGATATTCATTATAAGCCAAACATATTTAAATCCCAAATAATTTAATTATCTTGCTCTCAGTTGGGTTAGATCTATATTTACCTAATTGAAATATGATTAGGATTTAATTCTTTTTTCTTGCATTTTAGAATTAGTTTGCATTTAAATTAATTCTACATTTTTAGAACTCCTCTTTTGAGGAAAAACTTTAGATTGGTTTGGTTGTTCCACAAAAACAACTTAAGGATCATTCTTCTTGCTTGATCAGCTTAAAGAATTGATCTAATGGCCCTAGCTATTAGTAATTAGAGATATATTTAAACCTGATAGCAGTTGGGAGAAGGTAAATGGACCTAACTAAACCAGTTGGAGCCACTATCCCAAATGGAAAAGGAGTTATTTTAAGGTCTGGATCGGGTGGTTATCCCCAATGTTGTGGCAGCGATTTTCGAGGCCTCAACACGACCACAACGATGTTATCTATTTTACGTTTTGAATAAGTTGTAAGAGATTGAATAATTTAGACCCCATTTCCATAACAAGACTTTAGAGGTCGGGTCATCACAATAACTAGCTCCATCTAACCTAATTTTTTGGGCTAAGGTTAGTAGGGGTGTGTTACACAAGTTATGAGTTTCTAATTGAAGAATGGGAGATGGTATTTATTTATGTAGTAGTTATTGTTGTCTTGTGGGTATAATTATTTGGACTTAACACTTAAGGAAGGATTTTTAGCATATGAGTTTTTATACAATCACGAAGTACTCAATCATCTCTTTATGTATTTTTATCCTTATATCGTGTTGAAGTGTCATCCTTATCCATTGATGACTTGCCAATGTTAGAGCATATTTAAATCTAGAGGTGGTTACATCCATGTATAACTATGTGGCTATTAAATTATTGAATTTTATATGAATCTTGATATTCACAAAGTCTAGCAATAGTTAATAATTGGACAATCACAACTAAATACCTGTTATTTAGCATATATTTTGGTGGCTATTACCTATCAACAATGTTTTTGGTTGCTTCGTCAGTTCCATCTCAAAATTCCACAAAATGGTGTGTCTTGTCAGACAACAATTCTTAGGTGGCATATACAATACCCAAGTAGCAGAAACAAAGGAGATATCATTATGGATTTATGTTATTTTGGCACTTCAATTTAACATATCACATGTCATGATGAATACAACTTTAATCATGTTCCTTAATATATACCATGATTAACTCTTTTCCTTCATGTAAATATATCTTGTTGTAGGAGATTTTTTTAATTTATTCTAATTGGCGTTTGACACACGTTTTTAAGTTCACTCCCTTTTAATTGTTTCTATGTTTCTTTTTCAGATTGGGGATCGAAAATCTCCAATGTATTCTTCATGAAATAATGTCATGTATTTCTTACATGGAAAATCTGGTGAACTACGTGTGGGCTACCAGTCGGCCCAACCAACTATCCATTATATTATACCTAACTCTACACCTAATTTCATAATACGAAGGATTAAGGTTCTAACATTCCCCCCCCCCCCCCCCGCCGCCCTTACTCTGAAGGGGTGTTTGTGAGCCCAAGCATCATTCTGAACTTTTAAGATTTTTCTCTTCCTAGTGCTTTGATGAAGATGTCTGCAATTTTCTTAGGCATGGAAAAATGTCTTAGATGAATAGTTTTGGCCTCTACATGATATCGAATCAAATGATACTTTGTGTTGATGTGCTTGGTTCAATCATGGAATCTGGGGTTCTTGGCCAACTTGATTGCATAAGTATTGTCAATAAGTAGAGGAGTTGAATTCACCTGTTTCTCCTGCAAGTCTTCAAGTATCTTCCAGAGCCACACAATTTCCTTTGTCACTTCTGTGGCTGCCACATATTCTACTTTTGATGTCGAATCTGTCGGAACTAACTATTTGTGTGACCTCTAGGAGATAGCTATTGATCCTAGACTCATGAGATATCCTAAAGTTGATACTCCATTTTCCTTGTCCCCATAAAATTCTGAATCAGAATGTGTAATAAGACTGAAGTCATCCACCTTGGTGTACTTAAGTCCATAATATTGAGTTCCCTTTAAGTATCTCAAGACTCTATTTATAGTAGACCAATGTCCCCACATGTTTTATGCATAAATCTGGAAAGGATGCTCACAACCTATGAGATATATGGTCTGGTCTTGGTTAGGTAGTTGATACTTCCTACAAGTTTTCTATACTTGGTTTCATCCTCAAATTGATTCCCTTATTTTTACGTAAGCTTCAAGTTCTTACCCATTGGAGTGGAGAGAGTGTTTCAATTTTTCATACCAAATATGTTCAGTAGCCCTCCAACATACACCTTTTGGGAAATGAATATGTATTTTAGATTTTGATTAACTTCAATTCCCAAGTAGTAATGAAGATGTCCCAAATATATCATTTCAAAACCTTTCTTCAAAGATGTTGGCAGTGTTGGATACCACCAACATACAGGGATCTCCCCAATATGAGTTCCCAATTAGAACTCACACAATTTGGTGTAGGTTCTCATCTGTAATATGGACTAAATGTTGTTTACTTAAAGATATGCCTTGGCTTAAGCAGTTAGCATGAGAGAGAAGTGCACATATGATTTTGAATGAGCAAGAGAGTGTTCCTTGTGAAATTTAAATTGCAGATGTATCAAGGTTCTTTGACTGTATAGGGGAAGAAAGTGAACATCTAAAAGAGAAGTAATAATATTAATCCAATGGATACACACACGCATCTGAGAAGGGCTCGTCTAACATCAAGCAAAATAGTTAAGATAGATGCGACAATCGTTATAATCATTACAACACATTTCCAATGAGTTAAGCACCAAAGTCACCGTAATATTTCAATTACTTCAATATATATGAAAACAAACATGAATCATAAATATTCAAAGAGTAGTCTTAAAACATCCACAATCCATGTATGAAAATGTATTGGCCAAAAGGCTTCAATTATAAGCAAAAGTTCCAAGATACATAAGTACAATAAACATCACTAGCTCCAATAGCGGAGCATTAGAGCCACTACTTGCTCCCCAGAAGTACTAACTTTATCTCTCTAATGCCGTGTGGGAGAAGCAAAGGTAAACAATATTTTGCATGAGTGGTGAGGATTCTTTTATAACTTGAGGCATGACCTTTCACATCCTCATGACTCTTGGCTTTCCAACTCCTAATGACCTTTGGACTTCTGCAACCTTTGGAATTCCAAATGACTTTTGGAATTACATATGACTCTTGGTATTACGTGTCTTTTGGAATTTTATGGCTCTTTTGTCCATACATGACTTTTGGACTTCCACTTATTTGTCTTTACAATGATTACATAACTACATCATAACTTCCACATTGTCATGTGATGGGACATGACAAGTCACTATCCTTGATGAGTGGGACTCATAGTGATTGATGACATATACTTTCTTAGATTGGTAACATGGCTGCCACTTGTGTCGTTTTTCTACATGAAACTTTTAATTGTTGATTTCTTCACCCTCCAAAGGGCCTTTGATCTTATGGAGACTTCAAGGTGCTTCGATCATCAATACTTCAATGCATTCTTTGTTTTGGATGCTTCCATAGGTTGTCTTCTTTTCCATATCTTATTCATGCAATCTCGCCATGTTGTTCTTGGAATAATTTTAGATGCAATCACTCATGACAAGCAACCATCATCCTAAAAATATCCTAGTCTAACATGTTTCATGCATATTTTATGTTCATTCCCTAACATTGAGCATGGGAGAGTAAGGAGAGCTTCTAGGCGCAAGGGTGCACTTTGAAAGGCTGAAGGGCTAAAGAGAAGAAGCTTTAGGCTTCGGGATGCATTCATGTGCTCAAGAGAGAGAGACACTCAAGGGAGGGTACAAGGCGCATGTCCAAAGGACGAATGAGGAGGCTTCAGGCTTCCCAAGTGCATTATGCGCTCAAGGGAGACAAGGAGGGTGCATGGCACAGAGTTGAAGGTTGAAGGGAGAGGCTTCAGGGCTTCAGGGTGTGCTTATGCACTCAAGAAGGAAAAGGAGGGTGAATGGCGCATTGTCAAAGGATGAAGGATGAAGCTTCAGGTCTTCAGCATGCACTCATGCACTCCAAGAGGCAAGGAGGCTACAGGGCGCGTTGATGAAGGCTAAAGGGGGTGAGTTTCAGGTCTTTGTTATATGATCATGCACTCAAGAAGGGCACACTTCTTCGATTGGAAGGAGTGCACTAAAAGGAAGGCTTAGTTTTTCATAAGGATCAGTTCAGAACAAGGAAGGGGAAATATTCTTTAGGAAACTTCCAAACAATGAACGATTCCTGATCAAGCTTTAAGAATGCACTCATGCACTCCTTGCCTTAATGGGTTCCCTTTGCAACTGAAATTTGTCTAAGTCTAGAGGATTGAACAAGAGGTGAACGCAATGAGTTCATACATAAAATCATGTGTGGCACATACCAAGTCATCAAGAAATCTTAGACAAGCTTGAACAATGATAAATAGACATCAAATTGCCACTTTACATACATTCCCCAAGTACAATAAACAAAGTTTGTGTGACTGCGACCAAAAAGTGTTGTTTTACACAAAGGTGTTATAACCATGAAATACACTAAATATGTTCTAATCAATGTGAAGACATATAAGGTTGATCAAGAACACTTTAAACATATAAAATGACTCATAACGACACATGACGACCAAGGCAACACTAGATGCAATGGTGAAGTAGGCTCCAAAATCTGAATGTATTGAAATTTTGGAGGGTGTTGTAGTAGTGACAACATAATATTTCTTGATGGATGAAAAATAAGTTTCATTGTTTCTTTTTATTAACAAATCATCTAATACACTACAAGATACACAACTTTTTTGCTAACATTTTTGACAAACAAAGTTGGATCATCAAGATTGTAATGTTTGAAATTTAGCTTCAAAAGATGCTCAGTTAGCTTTTCATACCATGCTCGTGGTGTCTGTTTTAGACTATTCAAGGAATTGATGAGCTTGCATACGTTTTGTTCTTGTCCCTTCACAACAAAACCTTCAGGCTGAGACATAAAAACATTTTCTTTCAAATCCCCATTCAATAAGGTTGTCTTCACATCCATCTAATGGAATTTCCATCCTTTTTGTGCTTCCAAAGAGAATATGATCCGGATGGTCACCCATTTTTCTATGGGAGTGAAGTTTTCCTCATAGTCAATACCTTCTCTTTGTGCAAATCCTTTTTCCACGAGCCATGCTTTGTGCTTTTCAAGTAAGCCATCTTCTTTATACGTGTTTTTAAAGACCCACTTATAGCCAAACGATTTGGTTCCAAATGGAGGGTCTACCAATTTCCAAGTCCCATTTTTATGAGAGCATCACATTCCTTCTGCATGACTTCTTTCCATTCATCAGGAGAAGAAGCTTCTTTGAAGGAAGTAGGTTCAAGGTCAACATATAAATTCAAGTCACAACTATACAAAGTATTTATGTCATCAACATCACCTGAATTTGGACCTCCATTGTCATCTCTTTTGTAATTCTGAGTCCCAATGTTTTTTATCTCATTAGGATGGACACTTTCAAGTGTCTTGATTAACCAATTTGGTTGTTTTGGAGAAGGACTATATGGCTCCACTGAGGGTGTAGCATCATCATTCTTTAACTTCTCAATCCCACTTATAACATCATCCAAATTTGATGATGTTTCTAAAACTTCTTCATGAGGAATTCTTGCATGAGGAGGAGCTAGTTCTAGTTCTATAGAAGGAGATTTCAAAGATTGACCTAATTGACCCAAAATTGGGTTCCCCCTTCCAATGTTTAGAATTTCATTTTCGAATTCGTGATAATTATTCATTGAAGCAAGCCTTTCTAGACGATCAATCTATATTTCAACAAAGTAATCACTTTTGGTGGACTCAAGGAATATGACATCTCTAGATAGTATGAATTTATTATTTTCCTCATAGTAAAGATGATAGACCTTAGTGGTATCAGAGTAGCCCAACAAAAATGCATTTACAACTCCTTGCATCAAGTTTCTTTCTCTGTGGTTTAGGAATCAATGGATAGCAAGTGGAACCAAAAACCATTAGATGCCTGATCGAGGGGGTGTGCCCATACCACATTTTGTAAAGAGTCTTGTTTTTAATAACATGTGATGGGCATCTATTCATCACATAGATTGCACACAAAACAACTTCATCCCAAAACATCAGTTTCACATTCTTAAAAAACATCATGGAACAAACCATATTCATTAATGTTTTATTCATCCTCTCAACCACACCATATTGTTGAGGATTGTATGGAGCTGATGTTTGATGTTGGATACCATGTTATTGAAGATAGGACTGAAAATCATTGCTATTGTACTTTTTTCCAATATTAGTACGAAGAACACCAATCTTAGTTTGAACTTCATTTTTCAATCTATACAAAAAGTTTTTAAATGCTTCAAATGCTTTAGAATTATCTTTTAACAAAGATACCCAACACATTCTAGTGTAGTCATCAATAAATTTCATGATATATTTATTTCCATTGGCAGAAGGTACATGCATAGGACCACAAAAATATGAATGAATCAATCCAAGTTTTCTACATGCCCTAGAATTTGAGTCATGGAATGGTTTCTTACTTTGTTTTCCAAGAATACAAGCATAACATTGTTTTAAGTTTTGAGGAATAGTAGGAAGACCAGAAACACCATTCTTCTTCTCAAATGAAGACTATTGTAGTTAACATGTCCAAATCTAGCATGCCATAGAAGACTTAAAGACAATGTACCTTTTTTATGTTGAGCGTGAGTTAAATGTTATGTTGAAGATGCAGATATGCCCTTTAGCTTCGACAATTTGTCTTCTTCCTCTCTAATCATCACAACTTTGTTATCGAAAGCCCTCCTTATCTCAACCTTTCCATCAAAAATGTGGATGGAATGACCTTGTTGGTGTACATGCACACGGGACAATAGTTTTCTTCGCAACTGAGGAAGATAGAGAAAATCATGCAAGACAAAATCAGAAAGTCTTGGTAGCTTGAGTCTTATTGTTCCAATCCCTGAAGGCTTGAGGCTGGACCTATCAGCAAAATATACCACACCATCTATGTTTTCATCAAATTATACGAAATCCTCTCTCTAAAACATCACGTGTTAGGTGACACCCGTGTCAAGCAACCATGTGTCTCTCTAAGAAGTAGATGCAATGTTAAAGTGTGCTACCCTATGTCACTACCTTTCATTGCAATGCACACTACACAGAGAGACCAGGTTAATGATGCAGGAGACAAAATATGTTCACCGAACAACATAGGGCAGAAGCACGAGAAGGAAAAGAGCACTCAACTTTGATACGATGTCAAAATGAGGATCAAAAAGTTCTAATGTATTATACATTAAAGAATATTAAGTATTTATTATATAGAAAATTTGGTGATCTAAACTAAGTATCAGTTATTTTATAACTAACTCTATGGTGAGAAATCAAGGATAGTGGAGTTAGGGTTAGATTTCTTTTTCTTGATAATTACTTGCAAATTATATTGGCTTATTTTATATCTTTGTTTTATCTTTCATCAAGTAATTACCAAATTATATGTGTATGAAGATCATAAGAACAAGAGACACATGATGTAGGCACTTTGCCAGGGAAAAACCCTATCCAGGGGATAACCAAGTCAAACTTCTTCCTTCAATAGTTAAGATGAGATAATATAGGACTCTTCAACCTAGACACTAACCTCCTCCAATCACCAAGTCAACCTCTCCTTCTAGTGACTTCGCTTGCAGTATCAGAACTTCGACCTAGTAAATCTAGAATTTCAACCTTCCAACAACAGAAACTTCGACCGAACACTTCCAGAACTTCAACCCTTCCAACAGTAAAACTTCAATCCAACAACTAGCCCAGTAACTTCACATAAGAGATGGAAAGAGATAGCCCAAAATATTTGACTTGTATTTTGTCATTCTTCACCTTGAACTTCACACTTTTCTGCATCTTTGATGCAGATTGAACTTCTTGAGTTGATGTCTCCAACGGAAATTGAACTACTTGTATATATAGGTTTTAGGTGAGGTTGAATTGCGTAGATTGAGGCCAACTTGATCTCCTTGAGGTTGACTTGGTGTGAAGGTGACAAATACCTTATTTGACTCAATAAATCCCAATAAGGGTCTCTTTAAATGGAAAATGACTCTAATGACTCAGAATAAATCCTAGAGTTCCTCAATGGGGACATTGAACCTAAAACATAATGACTCAAACATGAAACCCATGCTTTAATAAGTCATATATAATAATAATAATATAATATTCTTTTTCATTCTTTGACTCAAATATAAATATGAAGACCGAACCTAGTTACATTCTTCAACATTCCCTCTTAACTAGGGAGGTATTCATCAATCACACATGTATATACAAGTAAAAGGAAGATATCAAAACACAAGAACTATGAAGAACTTCGGCACACAAGGTGCCACAAACTAGATTCATAACCAGGGAAATCTATCCGGGAGGGACTGAGATGGACTAAAACTTTCAACTATTCTACGTACCATTAGGCTTACTTGCTAACCATCAACCCAAGGACCTAGATGTGTATCCAAGGTTAGAGCTCCATGACCAACGCCACCCTCCCACTTCGGGATTTAGACATCAATACATATGTCAGCCAAATTTCCTCCCAAGCACTTCATATCACAAAAAATGCCTCCTCAAGGCTCTTCCACGCATCTTTCGTTAACAAAAGCAATAATATCAACCAAACCAAGCATGCTTCTCAAATACTTAAACTTCTTATTAGGAAGAGACTTTGTCAACACATTAGTTATTTGTTCATCAATTGGAACATATTGTAGCTTCACGATCCCATCTTGTACCAAACTTCTAATATAGTGGTACTTATTGATTATATCCTTCATCCTTGGATGGAACACAGGATCTTGAGACATCTTAATGCTGCTTTGATTATCACAATTTATCACTGTAGGACTTAGAGGTTTTTCAAACAAATATGAAAAAAGCTTCCTTAACCATACAACCTCATTTCCCACTTCACATGCAGCCACATACTCAGATTTAGCGCTACTTAAAGCAACATGATATTGTTTTATATGCATCCATGAAATCAATGCAGACCCCAAATTAAAACATCCACAAGTAGTGCTACTTCCATCGGTCTCACTACCACCCCAATCAAAATCTGTAAAACTTGTCAGCTTGGCTTCCTTGCTATCATACTTTAGGCAGTGATGAATAGTACATGGTAGATGTCTCAGCATATGCTTTCCAGCTATCAAATGATCATGGCGAGGCTCCAACTGAAATTGACTAATAATGTTCACAAAAAACATATATCTAATCTAGTTTTTACCAGATACATCAGAGAACCCACCAACTTTCGATAGGAGGTAGGATCTACGAGACTTGATTTAGAGCTTCTTAACTTCTTGAGATTGGTGATCATGGGAGTAGTCATGGGTTTGGAATCCATCATATCAAATTTCTGCAACAACTTGATTATATACTTTCCTTGCCCCAAATATATGTCCCCAAGTTTCTATCATACTTCCAGTCCTACGTAATAATGCATTAGGCCCAGATCCTTAATCTCAAATTCGACTGCTAACAACTTATTTCATTCTTGTATCCTTCGCTATAAACTTATAATAAATAGATCATCCACATATAGTAGAATAATGACTGGCTCATTATTCACAACCTTGAATCGAGATTTGGATTAGCATAACTTTTGACAAACCCGATTCGTAGAAGGTATGCATCCATTCCTGCATACCATGCCCTAGGAGCTTACTTCAAACCATATAGGGCCTTCTTGAGTCTACACACATGAGTATCTTTGGAATTTATTTCAAATCATTTAGGTTGTTGAATATATACTTCTTCATCTATGGTCCCATTCATAAATTTTGTCTTCACATTTGATGGATATTCCATCCCATTGTTGCAACCAATGAAACCAAAGATCTTATAGTAGTATATCTTGTGGTAGGTGAAAAGGTTTATTTATAGTATATGTCTTCCTTTTGAGAGAAACCCCTAGCAACGAATCTAGATTTGTACTTATCTATGCTTCCATCAATAACATGTTTGAACTTGTAGATCCATTTGGAACTGAAAATCGATTTGTCACTAGGTCTAAGAAAAAATTCCCAAACCCCATTCTTCATGATGGATTGATATTCTTCCTGGATAGCTTTCTTCCATACATCTTGATGAGCATCTTCCTCAAATGTAGTTGGTTCAAATTCTATTAGCTTTATCGTGTATGCAACATATCCAGAATATCCTTTTGGTCTTTCACTTTCTATAAAGGTTCCTTTTGCAACTCCATGTCCTTCAACATCTTCAAGATTAGCTTTTAACCAATTTGGCCTTTTCCTTGTGTTGGCTATGATCACAGGTTGAATATGCTCACTTGGTCCTTCTTCTTCTTGATTTTTAGTAGGATTGTCATGGTGCTCTTCTTCTTTGAATAGTGGTTTGTCTTTGTCATCATAATCAATAGGAATATCTTGGGTTCTTTTGTAGACATGATTTTCATTAGATATAACGTCCATGCTTACTTCAATGTGTCTTCCTTCTTTGATGTAGATTCTATATGCCTTTGAAGAAAGACTATAGCCAACAAAGATCCCTTTAATGCTTGTAGATCTGGCTTCTTTCGTTTGTCCTTTGGAACATAGATAAGGAGGGCCATCAAAAGATCCATGATCAATACATCTTGATCAAAGATCATGTCGAAACATTCTTCAATGTTCTTTCTTCCTTCTCAACTCCATTTTTTTTTGATTATATGGAACAATGAACTCCCTCTTAATTCCCGCTTCTTGGGAATATTCAATTATTTCTTTTGAAGTGTATTCTCCACCATTATCGTATCTTAAGGTATTTATTCTTCTTTTGGTTAATGTCTCTCTTCAAACCTGAATTCCTTGAATTTTTCAAATACTTCATCCTTTGTTTTGAGTAGATAGAGCCATGTCTTTCTAGAGTGGTCATCAATGAAGGTTACATAATAGAGATGACCTCCAAGTGATTTGTCAAACATAGGCCAACATACATCTGAATGGATAAGGTCCAATATTTCTTTAGACGTTGTTTCACTGCTTGTAAATGGTTTTCTTGTATTCTTTCCTAAGCCATATCCCTTGCATATTCCTTCATGATCTTATTTAATATTGGAAATGTCATTTACCAATTTGTTGAGAGAGGGAATAACCTTGTAATGTAAATGACCATATCTTCTATGCCATAATTCAATGGGATTGATTTCCATGTGAAGTGGGGCTTAAGGAGATGGTGTCAATATTTTATATAAACTCCCTTCATGAATTCCAATGACTCTAGCTAATGACTCTAGCTTTATCGATGCTTGAATATTTACCCCAAGTTAAAACCTTTCCATCTAAAAAAACAAATCTACCATATTTATCTTCTAAAATAAAATTGAAAGTAAATTCTTTTTCAAACCCAAAACATATAGTATATTTTTGAGATGTAGCTTTTCTCCAATGTCCAACTTTAAAGAAGTTGATCTTAAGCCTTTAACAAAATAGCTTTTGTTGAAGTTTTTTGTTATCTCCTATCATGTTCCTTGATGCTCCACTATCAATAATCCATCTATTGTCATCATTGAGTGAACCTGTGAGTGCATCCAAAAGCCCTTTGTATTTGACTTTGTTGAATAAGTTGCATATGACCCCTTTGATCTAGCTTCCTGCAATTTTGAGCCCCATTTTCAAGTATCTTATCATAGAGGGAGTAGTCCTTTCTTTCAAGCCAATAGAGTGATCTCCAATCTTGCATAAGCTTAGCTCTAATACCATGTTGATAAATCAAGGCTAGTAGAGTTAGGGTTAGATTTATCTTTCTTGATAATTACTTGTGAATTATATTGGCTTCTTTATCTCTTTTTTATATTATCTTTCATCAAACAATTACCAAATTATATGTTTATGAAGATCACAAGAACAAAACACAAGATATAGGCACTCTACGAGGGAAAAACCCAGTCAAATTTCTTCCTTCAGTAGTTAAGATTAGATAATCCAAGACTCTTCAACCTAGACACAAACCTCCTTGAACCACCAAGTCATCCTCTCCTTCCAACAACTTTGACCTAGATCTTCGACCTTCCAGCAACAGCACTCGACCTAGCAAATCCAAAACTTTAACCTTCCAACAATAGAAACTTTGAACCAACACTTTCAAAACTTCAACCCTTCCAGCAGTAAAATTTGAATCCAACAACTAGCCCAGTAACTTCGAATAAGAGAGAGAAAGAGATAGCCCAAAATATTTGACTTGTATTTCGTCCTTCTTCACCTTGAACTTTACACTTTTCTACACCTTTTTGATGTAGATCAAACTTATTCAAATGAAATCGAATTGCTTGTATATATAGGCTTTAAGTGAGGTTGAATTGCCTAGATTGAGGCCGACTTGGTGTGGAGGTGATAAATACCTTATTTGAATCAATAATAAACCTTTTTACATAATTCAAAAGCCCAAGAAGGTTCTCTTTAAATGGACAATGACTAATGACTCAAAATAAATCCAATGAGGACTTTGACCTAAAATATGATGACCCAAGCATGAAACCCATGCTTTAATAAGTCATAATAATAATAATAATAATAATCTATTTTTCATTCTTTGACTCGAATATAAATATGCAGATCGAACCTAGTTAAATTCTTCAACAATCTACACCTAATTCCATAATCCCAAAGGATTATGGTTTCTAATATTCTTCAAGTATGTTTCCATTTTTTTTAAATATAATTTTGAACTTTAAATGGTAAGGACCAATTTGTTGTTAAGGTCTAGAAGTCAGAGTAACTTTGAAAATGTTGTGTGGTCAAAAGCTAGATTAGATTAGCATACCTCACATATATACTATTTTTTTTATGCTATAATTAGCCATTAAGGTAGTATTTTCTGAATACTCTACACTTGTTATCATTCTATCCTCTTTCATTGCACAAAATTAGAACCTTCATTACTTTAACTATCACTGTAATTGTAACCAATATATTGTACGTATAAGTTACTGTCACTAGAGAAATTGAGGTCTAAAATGGGATTCATAAGGAAAATTATAAAATAACAGTAGAAATAATAAATTAATATTAGATTATCTCATCAAATTTTGGAGTGAAAAAAGAAAAAACTACTTTTGAACTTGTATTTCCAACTTATCTACCTACAATTTTACTCAAATTTCGAGTGGGAGGACTCGTTGGATGCGGAAATTAATTTCACATACAAGAAGTACCCATGTTGAATACTTTTGATGGATCGTGCTACACAAAAAAATGATAAATACATGAAAAACATGATTGCAATCTTGTTTTTCATGTATTTCTCATGTTTTGTGTAGTGGGATCCATCGAAAGTATTGAACATGCAAAATTAAATTATGCATCCAATGAGTGCTCTTGCTCGAAATTGGAGTAAAACCGTAGGGAGATAAGTTGAAAATACATGTCGAGAAAATAGTTTTTTTTTTTTTTTATCATTTTACCTTTTTACTCAAAAATGGTGAAACATCCCCCATGGTTGATATCATCACCTGCAATTCTATTGGTTCTCATAAAGTTGATTTTGGTTGTACATTTTTGTTTTGAGTCCAATTTTTTACCTCAAGATTTCTCTAATGGCAGTACTTTTGTTTTTTAAACTTCTACTCCATCCAAGATACATAAACTGTGTTCAGTTGACTAGGCATACATTTTGCATGTGCCACCATTCTTATTTCACCTACTCATTGGCTCTCTCTCTCTCTCACATACAATGGTGTTATTTTTATTTATATAATATGATCCACATGTTTGAAATATATACTATAATCAACCTTTCATAGCACTATAATGGTTAACATTTGATTTATTAACACCACTGCAATAAATATGATTTTCTACCTATGTACATAGGTTACATTATCCTTTGTATTGAGATAAGGTCACTAATATAGTTCAACACACCATATGATAAATATATAGATATCATAAGGTTAATCCTTACAATATGTCTTGTTGGGTGTTTGTTATATTCTTTCCACAACTAGCCCCACGTGTAGCCCCCCCCCCTGTCCATGGCTTTGAACAAGGTTTTGGGCATGATGGTTTTCTAGCCATGGTATCTTGTAGATTCAATCAAGGGAACTACAGTTATGTTCTAATCCAGGGTTAATGGATTGGGGTTTATGAATGCTTCGACATGTATATATATATATATATGTGTGTATGTGTGTGTGTGTGTGTATGTGTGTGTTGTAACATTGAAAGGAATATAATGAAAAAACAATATGGTAGTCCCGATTTTGGGATCCAGGAGAAAATATTTGTGTATATTTGTTTTAAGTTTTATGTTCTCACCATTGTTTATTTTATGTTTTTAGAATTGATATGCAGATAATTTCTCTACAGGGTTAGAACTTACATGTATAAATTCCAACATTATGTGATATGTTTGGACTATAGGATGGCCCATACATTACACTTGGCATTATTATGCGTAGGCCATGCATGTATTCACCCTTGTGACTTCACATGGGCTATTTTTCCTGCACACTTTCAAGGGTTAAGATTCAATCTCCAGATCCAAAGGTGGATACCTTCTCAAGGTTTCCCATAGAGAGAAAAACCCTAAGCCAAGAATTCATTTGGCTCATTTCGTTCTGGTGTTATGTAGCTGGAGTGTTGCTCGACTTCACTGTGTCCAATTTTTCTGTTGCCACAAAATCTCAATTGCACTTGATTGTTCCATATTCAGACATGTTTAACATGGAAGAATTCACCTATCATGCCATTGGGTATAGTTAATTCCCTTTTTGATGATTCATATAATTTTATTATGTCATTTGTACTCACTTTGTCTAATATTCGAGCTACTAATGTTGCAATTGGGTTTTCCAAGGAGTCCACACGCGAGGAATGAAGGTTTTCCCTTGCTCAAGGACGAGACCTTCTGGAAATGGTCTACTTCTTGCACTTTTGCTTCTCTGGGAAATTCTGACCAGGTAATCTCCACTATTAATATCATATTTCTCTTCGTTCTTGGCATCATTGAAGTTTTTGTGAGGGTTTTATTAACACAATATTTCACTATGTACATGTATTGAAGCGACGAGGATTCTCTCCTCTACCATGTCAAAAATATGCGACCACACAATCATTTTGGTAAGTATTAGTCTCATTCACGTTTCACTTGATAGTTTACAATTCATGGTCAATTTCGACCTAGGGATTCATCCCTAAAACCCTCAATATTTTACTATGGGTATTATGTATGCATCGATTTCAATTATGACTTTGATAATTCGAGATATTTCTTAGGTTCAATTCCCTCTCTCACAAGTCTGAATACGGTTACATTCAATGAATTTAATTGACTACTTAGTGAGGGTCAATGCTCTAAACCTAAGGTTGTTAAATATGAACCCTAACCTTTGAAATTGTCTCTTCCACAAGGTCTGGTTAGATTTAGGCAATCCATTTTCTTTGAATGTTCCATTTATTTTTATTTTTATGCTTCAGGATATCATGCTAACTACAATTTTTCCATTGGATACTACAGGGTTGACACAAGACAAATGTTCTTTGGTGTTCAGGTATACACTCGAACGCTTGTTCTCTTTTCTAATTTCATACTCATTTACCAAAATTTCACCCTCACTCTTTTTGTTTTGATTCTTATTTTGTATTGACTGTAGGTACAAATGCAAGGACATAAGTCACCTACTTTATACTTTCCTGCGAATAAATGACTAAATTCCCCTTCCTCTGCTTTCAGTTTGACAGCATATGCTTCGCTCAGTCTTTGCTTGATGTTTCTTTCCATTGTCTGTTGACATCGACCAAATGTTTTTAATTGCTTAGGCCCCATAAGGGTTTTTTCTATAATTTATAGCCCTGCCAAGGTATTAGTTTATTTTCAAGGTTATAGCCTTGATGTACTGTAGAGTTTCAATTCAGGCTTCTTTGCTATGTATACATTTAATTTAACCCTTAAAGATATTTTAATTTCATACTGGATATATCAGTGTTTCTTTTGAAAATTTTATGTAAGTTTTACCTATTAAGATATTCAATAGCACTCTTCAATTTATTTTTATATATCTTGTATGCCTTTTAGTTAAAATTGGCAACTAGGGCCAAACTCCATGTGGGCCATCTTATTTATGAAAACTGATATTTTTCTTGGATCCCTTTCATCGGGAGGTGTAGGATTGATCTAAAGATCATCTGATTCCGATAAGTATTCATAGAGTTATGAATTTATGTGTTATAAGACAATTCGTCAAGGCCGGCCAACAACCAAATAAACCCCACATGTGCTCAACATTTTAGTATAAAACGAGATGACTTGAGAGTCATTTATCACACACACTTCTATCTTGATTTCCCTCCACTTGTCTTGGGTTTTAGTGGAAGAGAAATCTAGGAGTGGAAGCCCTAAACGTTGGAGGATAAGAAGTTGCCCTAGCCGCAATCAAGAAGAAATATGTTTCCCTAATCTAGAGGATGTAGTCATGAAGAAAAGCCCTAACGCTATCAAGGAGGAGCCCTATACCTATATGTTTGTCCCTACTAACACAGACCTAAAGGCTTCCCTAACGTAGACCTAAAGGCTACCCTAACATAGATCTAAAGGCAACCCTCACTAAGACCTAAAGGCAGCCCTCACGAAGCTATCCTAAGACAGCTCAAGAAGAAGGAGGATGTTGATGTGAAGGGTAAAAGGGACAGTGTGGAGGCTACCCTAAACAGAGTGAAGGGCTATGTGGACGGCGAAGCCTTGGCCGCAGCATGAAGAATCAAAGGGACAACGTCAAGGTTTTAGGGACAGCGTGGGGACAAGATAGTTAAGTGCACCATAAGCAAGAAACTAGGCCAAGGAGAATAGAAGCAATATGCTATTATTTGTGGATGGATAGCTGGGTGTGTAATGGATGCCAGCTGCCCTAATTAGTCACCATATAAGCAGCAGTAAAGGCAGCATTGGAACAACAGTGTTGTGGATAGCAACAAAGTAAATAGGACAGTTGGGCTATAGGACAGTTGGGCTACATGGTGCTGCTAAGTAATGATGCAATGATCAATGGGACTGTTGTAAGATGTTGGCACAACAGTATGATATAGTGCTGCAATGTTCAATGGGACAGCTGTAAGATGTTAGGACAACAATATGATATAGTGTTGTAATGTTCAATGAGACAATTGTAAGATGTTGGGACAATGGTATGATATAGTGATGCAATGTTCAATGAGACAGTTATAAGATGTTGGGACAACAGTATGATATAGTGTTGCAATGTTCAACGAGACAGTTGTAAGATGTTGGGACAACAATATGATATAGTGCTGCAATGTTCAATGGGACAATTGTAAGATGTTGGGATAGCAGTATGATATAGTGTTGTGTTGAAAATAGCAACAAGAAATGATAAAAATAGAATCCAAAATATTCCAATTTTAATATGTCCTTGAATTAAAATTTTGAATTAAATTTGAATTTAGTCTCATCAGCTGCTTGAAAATAATTAATTAATTCATAATGGAAAAATTAGTTGGAGAAATTCAAGTTAGAAGTCTTTCTGCAATCATGCAACAATTATCCCTTAAATTAAGGAGATTATCCCTTAATTAAGGATATAATATTGAGTTATATTTGAGTTGTAATTAGTTAGCTCAGTTTACTGAGTTAAGTACAGTTAAATTAGTTCCAAACCGTTTGAGAAACTAATTGTGAGTTATTAGTCAGTTGATGCATGCATGCACTCAACAAGTGTACTCCAGATAACTGAAGATTCCCTCATCAAAAACTCATGCATGTCTATTCTGAGAAAGACCCAGTGAAAACTAAATGTCAAGGGGACAGTTGTATATTTCAGTTGCATGTGGTTCCCTATAAAGGGAAACTCATGCATTTAGTCAGGTAAGGTTCCTTTTTGAGGATTGCGCAGTTTGGACGTGTGTTTAGAGCAGTGTGTTGGAGTAGTGTAACTAGGTGGAGGAGATCATTCCAGAGTTAATTGTGCAGAAAATAGGGGATTTGGAGGGTAGATGAGAAGGCTTGTGAGGAAGGTTTGGATTGTCTGTGAGAAATTTCAGGGGAGTATTGACTGATAAACTGGCTGTGGTGGGAAGCTAAGGCTTTTGTTATAATTTCTGATTTATTCCACCTTGTATGGGATAATAAAAGATAGTGGGGTTTTTAGCTTTTGAGGGCTTTCCCCTAAGGTATTTCTTGTTTTTCCATGTGTATTGATCCTTTCTTTTTATGGGTTATATGTGTTCAACTCTTATTTCATTTTCGATATTTTTTTTAAAGCTTCCGCAAAGTTTGATAGTAGACGTAGATTTAAGTTATTTGCTTTGGTATATTGCCCATTATCGAGTTAATCTACAGTCATATTTTCTACATAGATCTCAGAGGTAGATTTGTAGAGAATTTGTAGGAAATTCTACATGGTATCAGAGCTAGCTGATCCATAGAGAAATTTCTACATGGTATCGGAGCCAAGTTTATCGGAGCAATGAAAAGTATACGGAGAAGAGAATTCGAAGTTTGAATTTCGGGGTTGCAGGTGCAAATCAAATTCTTATCATACTTCAAGGTTCGCCAATGGTGTTCTATGGCTTGAGACTCAAGTATGCCTTAGAAGGCAGCTCAAATTACATAGCATTGAAAGATAGCATGGAGGTTGTATTAGAAGATAATGGCTTGAAGGATTTGATTGATTAAGAAATCCCAAAGCCAGGTTTAACTAATGCACAAGAGTTGGCTGAGTGGAAGAAGTGTGTGGTGAGGGCAAGATGGATCATCCTTGAGGGAGTTCGAGACCATATTGTCTCAAGTTTCCATGGGAAGGATACTCCATATTCAATGTGGAAGACATTGAAGGACCTCTACCAAAACAGTAGCGACCAGAGGAAATTGGCACTCAAGGATAAGCTTCAAAGAATCAAGATGGAGAATGGCAATACTATTTCCACATATCTAAACAAGCTCACCACTTGTAGAGATGAGCTTGGAAGTGTGGGAATAACTACTGACGATGATGATATGGTGAGCCTTGCGCTTCTTGGCCTTCCAAAGAGCTAGAATAGCTACCAGGACTTTGTGAATGGAAGGGAGAAACTGCCGAACTGGGAACAACTGTGGTTGAATCTCATGCAGGAGGAGATCAGGAGGAGCACACGAGATGGTTCTTCATCCAAGGATGATGATGAAGAAAATATGGCCTTAGCAAGTAAGGCAAGGAAAGGGAAGGGGAAGGACTCCCATTCCAAATCGAATTCTTCTCGTGGAGGGAAGAAGGGTGACAAATCTAAAGTGAGATGCTTTAATTGTCACGAGATGGGACATTATGCGACTAATTTCCCATCGAAGAAGTCCAAGAATGTAAGGCCCTATCCTAGGGTCTTCTAACAAATCCATATTCTTTGCCAATTAAATGAAATAAAAGGCAATAATTTACTTTCTTACAAGATATTTAAACAATGATAATTTTATCCTTCCTTACAAGACATTTAAACAATGATAATTTACCATTTACATTCTAATCCCTACAACTTATAGTGAACATTTCATTTCAATAATTTACGTGAGTAATCTATGCATAGAGGAATACCTGTACCGATGGCCGGTGGAGATGCCCTTGAATTGATGCTCTTGCTGAAATGCTCCTCTCGACTAACGACTGGATTTACCTCCCAGCCAACTAGAAAATAATTCCTAGCCCAAGAAACGTCCACAGGTTCCTTAACCCTCCGAGCCCAAGTCGAGCCAGATGTAGTGTGTGTCCAAGATGAATAATCTAGACCAAGATAAACAATCATCCCTCCAAACTCCAAGCCCAAGAAACCTCCACAAGTTCCCTTAGCTCTCCGAAAATCACAGCCAACTCAAAATCAAAAGCAAAACCTAGCATCCCCCTTTCTCTCTTCCTCCTCCCCTTTTTATGCCTCTCCTCTCTTCTCCCCCTCAACCACCTCTCATTAATGTCATTAACTTCTCTTTCATCCTTACAGTTGACTTCTCTTCTCCCAATTAAATCTGAGAGTACATTTGAAAATGTGATATGAATATAAAATTGGGAAATTAATAGGAGAGGACCATGTCTTCTCCCAAGTAAATATAAGTGTACATTTGGGAATGTGAGATGAATATATATATTGGTAATTAGTTGGAGAGGACCATGTCTTCTCTCAAGTAAATGTGAGAGTACATTTGGGAATGTGAGATATGAATATAAAATTGGGTAATTAATTGGAGAGGACCATGTCTTCTCCCAAGTAAATGTGAGAGTACATTTGGGAATGTAAGATATGAATATAAAATTGGGTAATTAATTGGAGAGGACCATGTCTTCTCCCAAGTAAATCTGAGAGTACATTTGGGAATGTGAGATGAATATATATATTGGTAATTAGTTGGAGAGGATCATGTCTTCTCCCTAATAAATGTGAGAGTACATTTGCGAATGTGAGATGAATATTTAAATTGGAATAATGGTAGGAGACTATATCCTATCCAAGATTAATTTTGAGAAGACAAGTTGGAAATTTGATTAATAGCAATAATAAATTTTACCTCTGTAAATAAAATTTACAGTTTTCTCAAATGAATGTATTCACCAATATTTCTCAATATTTTCAAGTAATGTAAACATTAATAAAATTTGCATGATAAGATTAAGTGGGGCATTACATACACCCCTCCTTTAAAAAACTTCATCCTGAAGTTAGAGTGAAAAGATACAAGGAGAGGAGTTCGAAGGCATAACAAAATAGAGAGAGTTGTAGTAGTAAAATTGATAAGTCAGACAATGACATTACTTTCCCCCAAGAGTCTCCAAGGTCTATATCCTCCTATCCATCATGACCTACTTCCGTTCCCACCCTATCCATCCTTTGCTACTTTATCCAGTGGCATTGGCCATACTAACTATTGATAAAACCGACATGGTGGAAGCGTCGACTACATCAACCTAACTTCCCCATCAGGCAACTGGCGATTGTCATCACACGTCTAGGGTAGCGTGTCCACCACTGCCCTCCTACGATTCCAGGTTTCAGAGGATACACGGTGGGAAATGCCTCCACCCCTCCTCACAACTAAGGTCGACACCCTAATACGGACAACACTACAGTGTTGGTTGGACTTGTCATCGAATAATCCAATCAGGGAGTCTATCACCTGTCATTTGCATTTTACTTATGTCATATGAGTGCATATCAAGTAGATACCAAATGTAATAGAACAATGTAAATTATACCTTCCTCATGAGATGTCTCGACCTTCCCTCAATTGAAGAGCAGATCTCGACTATCATATAGTTCTTCCCCCCTGCGGGTAACTTAGCTCTTATTCATGCATTTATATAACAAGAAGACATATAATCATCACATTATTAAGTCTAGTATCCACGTGTCAACCTAGAAATTAACACTGGAAGTAAATCATACATTCACTAAGTCAATCATTTAAACAAATCATATCCACTTGAGCTATATATGAACCAAAACAATTCTGATAAGTCACACACTAGATAATCCATCACTAAGTGAGTCATACATTTAGGCCATACATCATCCATTTCTATCATCAATATCAAATCTATCAATTGATATATTTAAGTAGTTTCACGTGTCAAACCAAATGCATCAATATTACATAATGTTCATAAATAAATAACATGAAACTGCAAAATAGAACCTTAACATAGGTAGTTGTCTAAGTCAAAAATAGGCATCACAGATGCTCAAAAAGTGAGGGGTAGTCATGATGCATAGTCTCTACATCGTCCCAGGTAGCAGATCCTGGGCTATGCTTGTCCCACTAGACCTTAACTTGGTCCACCGTACGACGTCTGAGCCGTCGAACCGTACGGTCCAATATGCGTAATGGTTCGACAACTATGGTTCCCATGTCCAAGGCTTGCAATTCCCTCCAATCCATTTTGTGAGATTCATCAGAAACATAATGTCGTAAAATAGATACATGAAAAACATCATGCGTTTTATGCAAATGGGGCGACAATACAAGACGATAGGCAACTAGTCTAATTCTTCTTGATCCTAAAAGGTCCTATGAACCGAGATGACAATTTCGTCCCCTTCCCAAACCGAATGGTGCTTTTGTTCGGCCAGATACGCATAAAAACTTGGTCCCCTACTTCATAACTGTGATCAATCCTATGTGAATCAACATAACTTTTATGTCTATCCTGCACTTCCTTTGACCTTTTCAAACCTGCTTTACCTATTTCTCCATTTCTTGAACTAATTCAAGGCCAACTATTACTTGGTCCTCGAACCTTTCCCAACTCAACGGCGTCCTACATGGCCTTCCATATAGAGCTTGATAGGGAGGCATCCCGATTGAACTGTGATAACTGTTATTATAGTCAAACTCCACCAATGATAAGTACCTTTCCCACTGACTTTGATTATCCATGACGTACATCCTAAGCATGTCCTCCAGAACCTAATTTACTCTTTTAGTCTGCCTATCTGTTTCTGGATGATATGTAGTGCTCAGGTTCAACTGAGTCCCTAGTGCTGACTGCAAACTTTTCCAAAACCTAGATGTAAATCGGGAGTCTCTATCATAAATGATCTTTTTGGGCAACCTGTGTAGTTGAATAACTTCATTTACAAACACTCGCGCCACATTCGTAACATCATAAGTGTCTCTTACTGGGATGAAATGGGCACTTTTGGTCAATTTATCAACTATAACCAATATAGCATTGTGCCTCTGTGAAGTGAGTGGAAAAACCACCACAAAATCCATGGAAATTACCTCTCATTTAGCTATAGGGATGTCATGTGGTTGTAGGAGTCTTGTTGGATAGCGATGATCAGCATTCACTCGCTGACATTCAAGACATTTGGTGACAAACTGGACTATGTCGTGCTTCATGCCTGTCCAAAAGAAGAGTTTCTTTGTGTTTGCGTACATCTTCTTTACTCCAGGGTGTGCACAATAGAGTGCTCTATGTGACTCTTCGAGGATGGTTTTTCTTACCCCCCCCTTCCTTAAGTACGTACATTCTCCCTTGGAATCTCAATAGCCCATCTGGTTCAAGGTCATATCTCTCAAAATTTGGTTCTATCTGTTTCCCATTCTGGATGGCTGAGATGACTTTTAGATACCAACTATCTTCAAAGAGTTTCTCCAATACACACTCCCTTAAATTTACCTTTAAGGCTGCTAGGGAGAAGGTTCATGGCCTCTTTCTTAGTGCATCTGCCACTATGTTCTCCTTTCCCTTGATGTATGAGATTTCAAAATCATACTCACTCATGAATTCACTCCACTATCTTTGTTTAGCGTTCAAATCCATTTGAGTGAAGAGATGCTTTGATGATCTGTTCTTAACTCAAATCTTCTCCAAATGAGGTAGTGTCTCCACAGCTTCAAGGCTAACATCACTGCTACTAATTCTAAGTCATGGGTAGCATATAACTCTTCATGTTTCTTCAATTTTCTAGAATCGTAAGCTATTACTCTGCCTTCTTGCATCAATACTGCACCGAATCTTTGTGCCGAAGCATCGGTGCAAACAGTGAAGTCTTTTCCCATGTTTGGTACTTGAAGGATCAGTGCACTAGTTAGTAACCTCTTAAGTTCTGTGAATGCAATGTCACATTCATTTGTCCATTCATACTTGACCCCCTTTCGTTGTAATGTGGTGATGGGTTTTGCAATCCTTGAAAACTGTTCCACAAACCTATGATAATACCCTGCTAGCCCCATAAAACTACGTACCTCATGGGCATTTTTTGGTACTGGCCAATCCATTATGGCCTTCACCTTTTTCAAGTCAACTGAAATCCCTTCTCCTGAAATGATGTGCCCAAGGTAATGGAATTTCTTCTGAAAGAAGGAACATTTTGACAATTTCCCATGCAATTGATTTTCCCTTAAGCAAGTTAATACCACCCTTAGGTGCTTTTCATGCTCCTTTTCATTCTTGGAATACACAAGAATGTCATTGAGGAAGACTTGCACAAATTGATCCATGTACTTCCTAAACACACCATTCATGAGGCTCATGAATATTGCTGGTGCATTGGTTAAACCAAATGGAACAACTATGAACTCATAGTGCCCAAATTGAGTTCGAAATGCAGTTTTTGAGATGTCCTCCTCCTTAATCCTTAATTGGTGGTACCCAGATCATAGATCGATCTTTGAGAAGACCGTTTCTCCCTTCATTTGATCAAATAAGTCATCTATTCGAGGTATTGGGTACATATTCTTTATCATGGCTCTATTTAAGTCTCTATAATCTATGCATAGCCACAAGGAACCATCCTTCTTCTTGACAAAAATCACTAGTGCACCCCAAGATGAAATACCAGGTCTGATAAATCCCAAGTCTAAGAGCTCCTTTAACTGCATCTGCAACTCACAAAGTTCTGGAGTTGTCATCCTATAGGGTGTCTTAGATATAGGTTTTGCACCTGGTTTTAGGTCAATTGTGAAATCAATCTCTCTTATAGGAGGTAATCCAGGCAATTCCTTTGGAAAACCATCCTTGAATTCTGACAAAACTGGATGTTGATCTAGGGAAGGTCCTTTCTGGTCACTTATAGCCTTGACCAAATATAGTTTGCAACCTTGTCTGAGACAACGTTTTACCTTCATCATGGATATGAATCGTAGGGACACTCCCCTCTTGATTCCAAAAATCTTAATTGGCCTACCTTCATCATATAAACAGATCACCTTCTTCTTGAAACATTCTACCAAAGCTCCATGAGCTTCTAGCCAATCCATTCCAATAATTACATCATACGTCCACAATGTTGTGATGTATGCCTTCAAATTAGCCATACACACCCCGAGGTTTACCTGACATTGGTCAACACTAGGCCCTACTTGTTTTATCCTAGAAGCCATCTCAACTTGTTTAAAGTCATCGTGCTCATAGGCTGCCAACCCACATTTTTCTAATGTAACTGATGAAATGAAACTATCTGTAGCACCAGAATCAAACAAAATTTTAACTTTTACTTTGTTTATCATACCTGAGGTTTCTACCACGAAAAACTGGTGTTCAACTTGCTGATTTTCAACTGCTGCATAGATTCGGTGGTGGCTACTTGCTCCCCCCACTGGTTCTTTTCCCTCTCTTTGATTGTTACCAGTTTGTAACTCAGGGTAGTCTCGCTAGCAATGAGGTCCTTTGCATCCCCAACAAGTGATGCATGGTGGACCTTGAACCAAATGTTGTGGAGTTCTTTGGAAAGAGTTTCTTCCCCTGGAACCCCTTCCCCCACTTTTTGCTCCTCGCGTATGACTTTGATTTGTACGCGCTCTTGAAGTTGTGGGTGAAGTTGCACTAGAGACCATTGAAATCCCTACTGTCGGTGTTCTAGGTATAACCCTCTTTCCATATGGTGGTGGCCTCAGACTTCCTCCCCTTTGGAAAGTACGAGGGGCCTTCCCCATAAACCCTGTTTGGCGTGGAATGATGGCCCTACCTTCACCCTTTAAGTCTAAGTGTTCTTCGACATAACGAGCTTGTTCTACAGCTTCTGCAACTGAGGATGGTTTCCATTTCCGCACCATTTCCCTAATCTTAGGTTTCAACCCATAAATAAAATGATTCGCTTGGCACTGGTCAGTATCCATGTAGGAGACATACTTGACCAATTCCATAAATCGAATTTCATATTCTTCTACTGTACGACCTTCCTGTATCAAGGCATGGAAGGCTCCTACCTGTTGTTCTTCATAATACACAGGTACTTCTTCCTTAACCTCTCCTCAAATAATTCCCAAGTGATTGTGTCTAGAGTGAGGTGCAGTTGATGCTTCAAGCTACCCCCACCAATTCAGAGCACATCTCTGAGTTGGAATATTGTTATTTTGGCCATGGAATTTGAATTGTAATCCCTTAGTGTGAAGCATATTCTCATTCCTTCTAACCAGGCTTCTGCATGCTCATTGGCACGACCTCCTGCAAACTCTGCGAGCTTAATCTTCTGGAGCTCCCTATTAATGTCCTCAACTGGAGGTCCTCTATCATAGTCTCTAGATCCCTCGGGATTCCCTAACCCTGATGGAGGGTGTTCCCCTTCCACTTCATTTGTTTGGCGCCCCCTTAAGGTCTCATTAATTACTTCTATGGAACGCAGGATGAGAGTCAATTCTGGTGAAGGTAATGGGTTATTTGTAGGAGGTCCTTGTGACAACTCTCTGGGTCCTTGGTTTCTTCACGTCCTCACCATTTTGACTTTGTCCAAAATCTGCACGATATCTAAGACTTATTAGCACTATTCCTAACATTTTCTAACACACTCTAGATAGTCCAAAGAGAACCCAAGCAATAGATCAATTCAAGTTATGCCAAGTTACTTCTTAGCCACAAATTTAAACTTTAGAACATGTTATCATAGGCTAGATTACTGGTTAAAAACACTGTTGGTGCTTTGTTTAAGTGTTGTGTGCATTTTACCTGCCTGCCAACACCTCATTTCTGTTTGTTGGGTTAGTGTTTGCCATGTAAGCTGCTACAACTAAATTTCTCCCTAAATGCACAACTGGTCAACCTACAACAGTAATTATTCATTTATGGCTTTGCAAGTCCACTAAATTCATTTTATATAACCTTAGTGATTCAATCATCTATAAACTATTAAGTCATCACTACACAACTCATCTCTGCTTCATCTCAATGTCTTAAGCTCATACGTTCTCTTTCTAGTATATGGGAGTGGCCTTAAATGCTGTCCCTTGGGCACAATCTTGCCTAAACCAGCAATTTTCATGGATTACAGATGGGATCGGGATCTTCTTTTGGAGCATTCTTGGATCCTGTGGCTGATAAGGTAAGATGGATTGCATTTGCTTCAAAATAAGTTTAGTACCTTTTGGTTGACTTGATTGTTGTTGTTGCTTACTTTTCATATATTAGGTTGTTGAAGGCCTTTATGGTCAGTCTCATCTTATTTTCTTCTAGTATTGTGGGTGAGGCAAAAAGAAATTGTTTGTTAATTTAAAAAAAAAATTGTTTCAAAAACAAACTGGCCATATATTGTGGCTTGCTTGTTTACACGAATTTCCTTTCATCTCAGATCACTTCTTCCTTTGTTTCTATTCATATCCCGATTTCATCTACTCTTTTAAACTTTTACACTATGCCACACATCCAAACAAATTAATTTATATAACATACTTTGTGGACCATCTATCTATGTCCAAATATGTCTCACAAATAAAATGTCCATATACTTGGAATATAAAGAAATCCATACGGAGAGTATTGTTTATGAAGTGAGCCATGGCACACTTGGTTGATGTGGATCTGGTGGCATCCTATTTTTTAATCAGAACCATTTCATCACTCACAAAGCATTTTTTGGTCAATACTCAAAAAAACAAATTAGAGTTATGTGCTTTGTATTTGCTGTTTAAAAACAACACTAGATAGGGGTATAACTAATATGCAAATTTTGAGAGGTTGAAAGCTGATATTAGATTGGGCAAAGGGCATAACTAAATTTGAGAATTTACATCTTATCCTGTTTATGGAAAAAAAACTAAAGATCCAGGGAATATGTTTGAAGAGGTTTCCTTCCAAGTTTCAACACGTACTTAGAGAGCCCAATGAGAAATCTAGATATGTTTTCAAAAGAAGCATTGCAAATGGATGAACGCCTGATGGTGCTATTAAAAAATATGATAGTTGCCCTCTCCCTGAAGTCATGCCACTCTATTAAGAAGGAGTAGATTGAAAGAAGCCTATACTGCCCTTTTTGTTTTTAGTAGAAAGGATTGTGTGTCATTTATTGTTAAGCTGTTTTTAATTTGGCTATTAAGCTAAGAGATTTGAGAAATAATATAATAACAGTGGACTATTGTGGACCATGGTGTTTTTACTAATGTGTTTTTCTTATGAATGGCATCTGTTGCTAAGATACATAAGTAAGACTATTAACAACAATTTTTGTGTCAGTAGATAGGTTCAAATTTTTCTTGATGAAGCAACAGAGTGATTTTATCTTCTGGAGTGCCAAGGCACAACAATAAACATATTTTGATTTCTCTTTGAAATATTGAACATACGGCTTCTTCTTTTTTTGGAAAGAAAAGGTTGTATAGGAGGGTCCTAGTTGGTAGCGGTATAGTTTTTCTTAGTTTCATTATGCCATGTATTTACATGGTCACAACTTTTACCAATACTTATACTTTTGTAATTTTAGAACCCGGTATAATCCCTTTGGAGCAGCCTTCTCTTAGCTAATGTGAATAAAATGAAAAATAGAACAGTGAACAATGTGGAAAAGGTTAAACATGAAAGCTCGAAGATACAACAAAAACAACAAAATGAACTAATATCAACTGGAGTGAATGTTCGTATTGGAAACCTGCCTAAAAGAAGAATATTGTTAGAGATTTGCAAGTGGCATTTAAAGGATGCCCGGGCCTACTTCATATAAACCCTGTTGTGTCTAAAAATAAGAAAACAAGGGATCCTGTTTGCAAGGGTTTGGCATTTCCTGTTTTTTGAAAGCGGGGATTTTAGAATGAGAGAAATTCCTCTTGGTTTTATGAAGACACTGACATAAATGAAAAGAGCCACACAATTTACCAAAATGATGCATAGAGAGATTATTCTTCTCATCAAGATTTAGATAAAGAAGCACAGTGTTCTGATGATGTATCAAAATCTTCAGATGATATTTTTGTTGAAATTGGTGAAAGAGAATTGAAAAATGCTGAAAAAAATAAAATAAATAAATAAATATAAATAAATAAATAAAATAATAATAATAATAATAATTTCTAGCAATGTTGCACCAAGGGTGTATGTAATGATACTATTAATTGAAGCCACAACTCAACAAAAATCATTATAAAAACTCAACCTCAAATCTTAAATTGTCATAAACCTCGAAAGCATTGATCAAACCAAGCCAAATAGAAAATCAAAATTTAGCAAGGGGTGTCTATAAAATTCTCAAAACCTTCAACATAACATAAATTTAAAGCTAAAATTAAGAACAAAAAATGATCAAATGCTAGAAACCTCAAATATTCAAGAAAACTGACCAAAGATAACTCATCGCTAATATATGAATAAGTAAGAAAAAAAAGAGAAGCCAACAATAAAGATTGAAAGTAAACAAACAAAATACAACATAGCCTTCTAAAGAAACGCTACAAGCAACAGTTCGGAAAGATTGGACTCAAATCCCCAGAGACTTTAAAATTTGGGAAGTTTAATCGTATCCATTTTGAAATTATTTGAAAAGGATGAAGAGTTTGGTATTGCACAAAACGGCTTAAATATCCGTAGAGTTTTGTTGAGGTTGGATATAAAGATAGGTTGTGCATCTAGCTAGAATTTGGGGTTACCCACACAAAACAGTAAAAGCACCTCATTAAACCCAAACCCCGAAACACAATAGAATCCACATAATACTTACATCAATCGAAGCTAGTTGTCAAATGAAAACCTGTCAATATTCCTCGAAAATTTGATCGCTCTGGCTGCAGGCAATTTTGCCATCAAAATCAGTCGTAGTGATTTATGACCACTAGGCCTCCACTCACATCTCGAATCAGAGTAAGAGAGCCGTGAAATAGATGTAACAGAGTCGTGAAGCAGTAGAGGCCACAAAAATCTTGTGGGAGCCTTAAGGCATAATAGGCCACAAATGGAGACAAGATGGAAAAATAAACCGTGACTTGCAGAAGAGGTCATAGTCTCTATGTTATGAAACATCTTAGAAAAACAGTCTACCATATAATACGTTACATGAGCCCAAACCTGATATGTGATTATGTCTATGGAATTGAAGTCAACGAATAAAAAAAAACCGCCTGAACAATTTAGTGGTAAAACAATTTGTTATATGTATATATATTAGGATCGTAAGTCCTTATGAGGGTTACTAGCTCTTTATAGCGGAATTTGGGTTTAGTGGGTTTTGGGTCCAGATTTTGAACCAAAGCTCTGATACCATATGTAAGGCCCTACCCTAGGGTCTTTTAACAGATCCATATTTTCTGGGAATTAAATGAAATAAGAAGCAATAATTTACTTTCTTACAAGATATTTAAACAATGATAATTTTATACTTCCTTACAAGACATTTAAACAATGATAATTTACCATTTACATTATAATCCCTAAAACTTATAGTGAACATTTCATTTCAATAATTTACTTGAGTAATCTATGCATAGAGGAATACCTTTACCGATTGTAGGTGGAGATTCCCTTGAGTTGTTGCTCCTGTTGAAACGCTCCTCTCGACTGCCGACTAGATTTACCTCCCAGCCAACTAAGAAATAATTCCTAGCTCAGGAAACTTCCACAGGTTCCCTAGCCCTCTGAGCCCAAGTCCAACCAGATGTAGTGTATGTCCAAGATGAATAATCCAAACCAAGATAAAAAATAATATTTCCAAACTCCAAGCCCAAGAAACCTCCACAGGTTCCCTTAGCTCTCCCAAAATCACAGCCAACTCAAAATCAAAAGCAAGACCTAGCATCCCCCTTTCTCTCTTCCTCATCCCCCTTTTATGCTTCTCCTCTCTTTTCCCCCTCAACCACCTCTTATTAATGTCATTAACTTCTCCTTCATCCTTACAGTTGACTTCTCTTCTCCCAAGTAAATATGAAAGTACATTTAGAAATGTGATATGAATATAAAATTGGCAAATTAATGGGAGAGGACCATGTCTTCTCCCAAGTAAATGTGGGAGTACATTTGAGAATGTGAGATGAATATATATATTGGTAATTAGTTGGAGATGACCATGTTTTCTCCCAAGTAAATGTGAGAGTACAATTGGGAATGTGAGATGAATATTTAAATTGGAATAATGGTAGGAGACTATATCCTATCCAAGATCAATTTTGAGAAGACAAGTTGGAAATTTGATTAACAACAATAATAAATTTTACCTCTGTAAATAAAATTTACAGTTCAAATGAAGGTATTCACCAATATTTCCCAATATTTTCAGGTAATGTAAACATTAATAAAATTTGCATGATAAGATTGAGTGGGGCACTACAAAGAAAGGATCCTCAAAAGGATCGAAAGGTGAGGCATTAGCCTCTCAATTCGAAATGGACTTTACTCTCATTGCATGCATGGTGTCATCGATGATGGTTTGAGATTGGTATCTTGACAGTGGAACCTCATTCCACATGACCGGCGATAAAACTTTATTCAATACCTTGGAGGAGAAAGACCTCAAAATGCGCATAGAGATGGGTGACGACGAAAGGTATAGTGTTTTAGGAGTGGGCACGGTTGCTTTTCAAAGGGAGCATGGAACTCCTATCACCTTGACAGATGTGAAGTATGTGCATGGACTGAAGAAGAACTTGGTATCGGTCACGATATTGGAGGACAAAGGCTACGATGTTGTCTTCAGTAAAGGAAATGCATTCTTTAAACACATCACCACAAGACAGGTGAAACAACTCGGTTCACGAGTCAAGAACATGTATGCACTTAAGGTTCAAGATGCATGCAAAGCCTTGAGGATCAAGGCAAATGTTAGAGACTTGGTAGTTGAGAGGGAGAGTAAATTACTTCTCAACGTGTAGCCCTAGAAGAAGTATCAGACAATTATGGAGGAGCCACAATTGGAGAAGTGGGCAGAGGGATCACATGCAGCCATACCTCCAGGTGTGAGGTGGGGCGATGTGAAGTGCTAGTCTCAAGAACGCTGAAATTGGACAGGGTCCATTGAGAGGTTTTATCTCATCAATCGTACCTTGCTACGGGAGCCCAAACTACATAGTAGCGGGAGGAATTAGTGGGATTGATGCAGTCAGAAATCAAAGTGACAGAGGCTAGCGCAGTCAGATACTGAAGAGCGCAGAGAAGGACTGACAATAGTGCAGAAAGGCAGAGTCATCAAAAGCGCAAAGTTTTGAGTTGACAAAGGCAATTGCAGTCAGAAACTTTGATGACAAATGCATCATACTGATTCAGGTTGGAATTTTTTTTTTTTTTATTGTGGAGTTGTTGGAACAACAACACTAGAAAGAAGTGTTGCATGCAGAACATTCCAAAGGTTCAGGATCGGGATCGAGTTGAATTCCTTTCTTGTTGAGAGGGAGTGTTGAAAATAGCAATATGAAATGATGAAAATAGAATCCAGAATATTCCAATTTTAATTTGTCCTTGAATTAAAATTGTGAATTAAATTCGAATTTAGTCTCACCAGCTGCTTGAAAATAATTAATTAATTTATTATGGATTAATTAGTTGGAGAAATTCAAGTTAGAAGTCTTTCTGCAGTCATGCAACAATTATCCCTTAAATTAAGAAGATTATCCCTTAATTAAGGAGATAATATTGAGTTATATTTCAGTTGTAATTAGTTAGCTCAGTTTATTGAATTAAGTATAGTTAAATTAGTTTCAAACTGTTTGAGAAACTAATTGTGAGTTATCAGTCAGTTGGTGCATGCATGCACTCAACAAGTGTACTTCAGATAACTAAAGATTCCCTCATCAGGAACTCATGCATGTCTATTCTAAGAAAGACCTAGTTGAACTAAATGTCAAGGATAGTGTACTATCAGTTGCATGTGTTTTCCTATAAAAGAAACTCTAGCATGCAATCAAGGTAAGGCTCCTTGAGGATTGCACGGTTCTGACACTGTGTAAAAGCAGTGTTACACTGGGTGAAGGAGATCATCCCAGAGGTAACTGCGCAAGGAAATAGGAGCTTGGAGGGCAGAGGAGAAGGCTTGTGAGATGCTTTGATTCCCTGTGAGCATCCAGGAGGATTGTACTGAGAGCTGGCCAGGTGTGAGAGCTAAGGCTTTGTATAATTCTGATGTATTTCTACCTTGTATGATAATACAAATAGTGGGGTTTTTAGCTGAGGCTTTTCCCTGAGTATTTTCTGTGTTTCATGTGTATTGATTCTTCTTCTTATGGTTATATGTGTTCAACTCTAATTCAACTCGATATTTAAGCTTCCGTGAGTTTGATAGTAGAAGTAGATTATAGTATTTTGCTTTGTTATATTGTATTTTCGAGTTAATCTAGAGTTAGATTTTCTACATAGATCTCAGAGATAGATTTGTAGAGAATTTGCAGGAAATTCTACATGCTGTAATGTTCAATGGGACAGTTGTAAGATGTTGGGACAACAGTATGATGAGACAGAACAATGATGGGACAAAGATGATATTGTGCCACAATGTTCAGCACAATGATGAGGCAGTGGCATAATGAGACAGCAATGACATTATGTAGCAGTGGCACAATGGGACAGCAAGCATGGACAACATGGTGAAACATGGAAAGCATGGCAAGAATGGTGCAGCATGGCAAGCATGGACAACATTGATAGTTGTGGCAAGCACATGAGACATGTTGTATGACAACATGGTTCTACAATGGCAAATGTGACAACAGTGCAGCATAGGATGCAGCACGATGAGTTGCAACAAGATGACAAGATGCAACACTATGCTAGGTGAAGGAGTCACCTTGTAGAATCAGTTGAAGCAACATGTCTTCAACTGATCTCATGTATCATCTTCTTAGAGATAATTAATGCTCTTATCTAGATAAGTAAAAGTGTTGACTTCTATTGTAAATGTGCTATCTCTCTCTCTCTCTCTCTCTCTCTTTGCTGAACTATTGAAGTACATATAAGAAGAATTGATCAAGGGTTTCCCCACATTAGGGTTTGTCCCTAGCTAGCATCACATCTTGTGTCCTCTTGTCTTGGCTTGTCTTCTGGGATTTACGTTTATGTTCTATCTGCAGTTTACTTTAATGCTGATGTGATTGCTAATCTGGAAAAGGTATTGAGCCAACTGTGAAAATTGAAATAAATTGCTCTAAACATAGAACATACCTTAAATTAACATGGTATCAAAGCTGAGGTGAAGACAAAGCCCAAGCAAGAGTGTAAGAGCAGTCACCGAAGACAGTTGGGAAAGGACAAAAGGATCATTGGATTCCTCATCCCTCTTCAAATTCACCGAGGGTGAAATCTAAGCAGTGAATATTATCAGAATGGCACAGCGAAAGCTTTTGATGGCCTACCTAAAGATCACTTCATTGGGAAGACCGGATCTCAGGGCAGAAGAAAAGGCAGATGCCTTGTTTGTTATAAGTTTGGCCATTATGTGGAGTGTCTGACTAGAAGGGGCACATCCCTTGATGAAAATAACAATCATTCCAGGGACATCTTCAATGATCAGAGGAATGACAAGTAATGCAGGTCATCAAGGAAACAACGACTCTTCAAAGAAAGAAAGGAACCCCACGTATGAAGAATAAAATGTTCTTTCTGATAAGATAAAGAAGTGTTATCTTGTATTGGCCCTCTCCTTCAGATTCTTTGGGAATCTGGCTTATTGATTGTAGTGCTTCAAGGCACTTCATCAGATAGAAGGATGCTCTCTCAAATTTAGCAGAGATGGAAAAAATTGTGGGATGATACTTAGAGCCCATGCCACCTATCCAGAAAACGGTGTAGGGAATGTTACCCCTCAATTGAATAAGGGTAACTCGATTCATTTACAAGAATCTCTTTTGTGTACCTAATCGCTAGAAGAACCTGATGTCCATTTCGATAATGGAAGTCAAAGGTTTCAGGGTGGCATTCATCGATGGAAAGGTTTCAGGGTGGCATTCATCGATGGAAAGGTACGTGTTTGAAAATAGAATTTTCAAACATGCTTTTTCTCATGGGTTCAGGGTTGGTAATTTATCAAGTTACAGGATCATTCATTGGGGACCATGTCAATTGTCACATCTCATCTATAGCACTAGAGGTCTACTTATTATGGGGCCCTACCCGATGTGAGTCAGATGGTGACAGGGATGCCTGAATTCAAGAAGAGAATGAAGGTACATTCCCAAGATGTACCGAAGGAAAATCTTACAAGGGGACCATTCCCCTCATGTAGCAGGTCCACAGGTTTGGAACAACCTGAGGGGTTTGAGATTCATGATCAGGAATCTCATGTGTGCAGGTGGAAGAAAGCCCTCTATGGCTTGAAGCAAAACACCCTGGGTTTAGTATGAGAGGATTGATAGTTGTTTGATGAAGCTGAGATTCACTAGGAGTGAAGTCGATCCAAACCATTCCTCGAAGGTTGTGGATGATAGACCTCTCACACCGTACCTTCTGAGGACGATCTATTTTTGACAAGTGCAGACCCTTTCATTTGCAGAAGTAAGAGGGAGTTGGATTATGGATGTGGAATGATACACTGCAAGCTCGTGACTACCTCGAGGATCTTAACTTTCAAAAGTTATATGGTAGTGATGTTGGACCTGATGTTCTTGGTGAACTTCCATTCGGACATATGTTTTGCAGTTAGCATGATGAGCTCATATATGGTTGAGCCTCACTGGATTGGTGCCAAGAATCTTCTGAGATATCTTCGGGGCACAATCTCTCATGGATTGAGATACACTGCTGGAAATGTGAAGTTGCGTGATTAATTCGAATGTTGACTGGGCAGGCAGTGTGGAGGATCACAAGAGCACTTCTAGGTGTTAGTGCTCTTTGGATTCTGCTTCGATATCATGGATGAGCAGGAAGCAAAAGTCAGTTGCTATAAGCACCGCTGAAACCGAATACGTAGCTACGAGTATGATCTCGTGTGAAGCTGCCTAGTTGTGGAAGCTCTTCAGCAAGCTGTTTGTACACATGACAGATACCACCGTCATCCTCTATGTCAACTAGGGGGGATTCAATGGAATCCTGTATTTTATGATTGCTCCAACATATAGACATCAGATACTACCTTATCTGGGATATGGTACATCGATGAGCGAGGAGGCTCCATCGCATTGAGACTAATGAACAGATCACAAACATTTTGTCAAAGCCTTGAGGAAAGGTCAAATTTGTGACGTTCCCGAATGACTTGGAGTCGTTGAGAGACCCTCTTATGAGGGTCCTGCGTGTTGCATGCATTGAGCTCTGGGAGCTCCGGGGGGCTTGGGGTACTTATTGGAGCAACCAACGAGCATAGGGCGACTTACCCTCCCCTAATGGAGCGCTTTGTATAGGGTGAATGGCTCAACCTTCCCCTATGATGCCCCGAGGCCACTTAGGGACAGGATGAATGGTTCTCCTTTCGAGGCATCCTACACATGCAGTCTAGGACTCATGGGAAGTACCTCTCATCTGGCCAATGAGTAGGGAAATGGGGTTAGGGACCATAGTAGTACTATCAATGGACTCATCGTTTTATCTATCGTACTCCCAATGTTATGATGACCTCCATTGATCTGGGATCAGTATGAGTGGTTTGAGACACTCTCTTGTGATATTGATATGGGATCAATAAAACTATATTCGAGTCAATAGATAATGGTATTAGACATTCTCGATCAATTCTTCTTCTTTATGGTTCAGCAGAGCAGAGTAGAGCAGTGCAGGGCATTGATCGTAGAGATAATACAGTTAGACATATGGATCAATGGATGGAGATTTTCCTAGTTGAGAGGGAGTGTTAAAATTGGAAACTAGGGCCAAACTCCATGTGGGTCATCTTATTTATGACAACTAATATTTTTCTTAGATCCCTCTCATCGAGAGGTGTAGGATTGATCTAAATACATCCGATTCTGATAAGTATACATGGATTTATGAATTTATTTGTGTTATAAGACAATTCGTCAAGGTAGGCCAGCAACCAAATAAACCCCACATGTGCTCAACGTTTTAGTATAAAAAGAGATGACTTGAGAGTCATTTCTCACCCACACTTCTATCTTGATTTCTATCCACTTGTCTTGGGTTTTAGTGGAGGAGAAATCTAGGAGTGGAAGCCCTAAATGTTGGAGGATAAGAAGTTGCCCTAGCCGCAGCCAAGAAGAAATACGTTGTGCCCTAATCTAGAGGATGAAATCATGAAAAAAATCCCTAACACTATCAAGGAGTAGCCCTAAACCTATACGTTGGTCCCTACTAACGCAGACCTAAAGGTTGCCCTAACGCAGACCTAAAGGCAACCCTCACTAAGACCTAAAGGCAGCCCTAACGAAGTTATCCTAAGGCAGCTCAAGAAGAAGGAGGACGCTTATGTGAAGGGTCAAAGGGACAGTGTGGAGGTTGCCCTAGACAGAGTGATGTGTTGTGTTTACAGCTGAGCCTTAGCTGCAGCATGAAGGATCAAAAAGGGACAATGTGGAGGTTGTAGGGACAGCGTGGGGACAAGACAGTTAAGTGCACCATAAGCAAGCAACCAGATCGAGGACAATACAAGAAATATGCTACTGTTTTTGGACGGATAGCTGGCTGTGTAAGGGCTACCAGATGCCCTAACTAGTGACCATATAAGCAGCAGTAAAGGTAGCATTGGAGCAGCAGTGTTGTGGACAGCAGCAAAGTAAATAGGACAACTGGGCTATAGGACAGTTGGGTTACATGGTGCTGCTAACTAGTGCTGCAATGTTCAATGGGACAACTGTAAGATGTTGGGACAACAGTATGATATAGTGCTACAATGTTCAATGGGACAACTGTAAGATGTTGATACAACAGCATGATATAGTGCTACAATTTTCAATGAGACAGTTGTAAGATGTTGGGACAATAGTATGATATAGTGCTACAATGTTCAATGAGACAACTGTAAGATGTTGGGACAACAATATGATATAGTGCTGCAATGTTCAATGAGACAGTTGTAAGATGTTGGGACAACAGTGTGATATAGCGCTGCAATGTTCAATGGGACAGTTGTAAGATGTTGGGATAGCAGTATGATATAGGATAGTGCCACAATGTTCAATGGGACAATTGTAAGATGTTGGGACAACAATATGATATAGCGCCCCAATGTTCGATGGGACAGTTGTAAGATGTTGGGACAATAGCGTGATATAGCGCTGCAATGTTCAATGGGACAGTTGTAAGATGTTGGGACAACAGTGTGATGAGACAGAACAATGATGGGACGAAGATGATATTGTGCCACAATGTTCAGCACAATGATGAGGCGGTGGCACAATGGGACAACAATGACATTGTGCATCAGTAGCACAATGGGACAGCAATCATGGACAGCATGGCGCAACATGGCAAGCATGGATAGCATGGCAAGCATGGTGCAGCATGGCAAGCATGGACAACATGGATAGTCGCGGCAAGCACATGAGACATGTTGTATGACAACATGGTTCTAAAATGGCACATGTGACAGCAGTGCAGCATGGTGCAGCACGATGAGGTGCAGCATAATGACCAGACGCAACACTATGATAGGTGAAGAGTCACCTTGGAAAATCAATGGAAGCAGCATGTCTTCAACTGATCTCATGTATCATCTTCTTAGAGATGATCTATGCTCTTATCTACATAAGTCAAAGTGTTGACTTTTGTTGTAAATGTACTATCTTTCTCTCTCTCTCTCTCTCTCTCTCTGTTGAACTATTGAAGAACATATAAGAAGAATTGATCAAGGGTTTCCCCACATTGGGGTTTGTCCCTGGCTAGCGCCACATCTTGTGTCCTCTTGTCTTGGCTCGTCTTCTGTGATTTACGTTTATGTTCTATCTGTAGTTTACTTTAATGCTGATGTGATTGCTAATCTAGAAAAGACATTGAGCTAATTGTGAAAATTGAAATAAATTGCTCTAAGCCTAGAACATACCTAAAATTAACACTTTTACTCCACTTAAATGTTATTGTAGTTATTTCCATTCTCTAATTGTTCTACTCAAAACTTGTAGACGAAATGACTGAATATCTCTAATATAGTTAAGCTATAGTTTAATGTTACAATCTATATAAAGTTACCATAGCCCACATGGTGTTTCTTCTTCATTTGATGAGTTTTATAATATACATCTCTTGACTGCGTATAGTGTAATTAAGGTTTGTCTTATTCTCAGGATGCAATTCCTCTGCATCCACTTGTCTAATTATTTTACTCTTAATAAATTTATTTAGAATACATGTTATTAACAGTAACCCAAATATTCTTACAAAAACCCTGTACACATAGCCTAAATTTTTAGTTTCTTCTACGACCATTGTAGTTAATAATTTAGAATATCAGCTACACTTTTCACCTTAATTGCATTCTTTACCATAAATCCTTACAATAATATTTCACGGTAAGTCCTGGAATTTGCAATGAAATCTTCTTAAACAGGTAATGTACTAGTATTATAGTACTTCCCCAAATTCTCAAACGTAAACTCCATTGGTTGTTTATGGTTATTTAGATTTTCCAAGATTGTTTGTCCTAAAGCTAAATCCTAAATTATATTCAGAGTATAGTTGTATATAATCCACCTGAGATAAATAAAATAGTATGAACACACAAATATAGATATTTATATATATTTTTCCTTCAAACAATAATACTATTTCTACTAGACTCACAAACAGAATGGACATGTTATTTACAGGAATACTAGAAGTATTCCATGTTTCTTTACCTTGAAAAATTTGATTGTCATCCTACAAAGATTCTCATTAGTATTTCAATTATTTTCTGCTACACCCCTTAATCCTTATTCTCATTAGTATTTCAATTATTTTCCGCTACACCCCTTAATCCTTATTGCTGGAAATTTTTAATATTCCAAGGATCTTAATTATACATACAATTAATTAAGGATTCATTCCAACTCTCTAATTATAACTCCACAAGTTAAATTTATAAAGGTATTCCATCCAATGCATACCCTGTTAGGATATTAAATAGAATTATTTAAACTTTTAAGTCTATTGGATAATTATAATTTCTGAAACTCTGTTACATATACATGATCATATCCTTAAACTACGTAGGCATAACTTCTGTTAGTATTCGTTTACTTTATCTAACTACCATAGTATTCCTCTAAATGATTCAACAATGGTCAACAAAATTTCATAATAATAATAATGATAACAAATATGTAATCTAGCAGAAATTCATGAAACGCAATCTTCTAACTATAACTAATCATTTGGGAATATTAAGGGAGAGAACATACTCTTCCTAACCAATGGATTGCAACCAAAAATTCCCCTTGAACTCAAACTTCATACATTTAGGAATCAACAACAACCTCTTCATGTTCCTGAGTGGTTTTCTTATAGTATTTTCCCAATAAAATTTTCCTTAGTAGTGACCTGCTTTTAGGGTCTACACCCCTTAATGACCTAGGCTTTTTATTTAAATAAGAAAAAATATTTTGTTTTCTTTAAAGCCTCTCTCCTATTGTGCTTTACTATTTGTTTTATCTTACTTAGCGATTCTCTCCAGCAAAGTATTTAGCATCATCTTTCTCTCCCATTATACTATTCTTGAATTGATCATTTTCTCCTTGAGATTTTTAGGAGAATATTTGGGAAGGTCCACCATGTGGACTTGACCACTAACAACTTTTTCTAGAATAAGTAGTCTATTACTCAAGTGCTATTCCCTGATGATTTCCAAATAATTCATTTATTAATTAATTAAAAATTAATTTATTACATAATTAAATAATTTTGTTTAAAATAACAAGAAGTCTATTACTCAAGTGCTATTTCTTCATGATTCTCAAACAATTCATTTATTAATTAATTAAAAATTAATTTATTACATAATCAAATAATTTCAATCCTGGCTTCCATAGCCATTAAGTTCAAACAATATTTCAATAGTCTAAAAATAGTCTATCTTCAAAAAGCAAAACATAGGAGTGTCACACCAACATAAGATGGATAATAATATGAAACCTATATATGACATGCATTTCATAGTTGAATAATGAATAATAGATATATGATATACTTGTTCGAGATAGTACCATGTCAATGTATATTTACATGCATTGACTAATCATAATGGTCAAGGGGTCATGTCTCTTCATTAGGTCGTGTCCTTCAATAGGAAGTGTCCATTTATTATTATTATTCATTGATATTTATTTATAGATTTATGTTCAATATAGTTGTTAATATTTTAACCTCTATTCTTAGGTCTTTGGGTTAGGGCTATCGTTTTGGACCCTTCAAATTTTTTGAAATCCCACATGTAATTAGCTCCAAATGTGCAAGTAATGGGGTTGGACATGGTATCCACTTAGTATGGCGATGATCAAAGCAAAGATCAACTTGTTTAGGATATTACTTTCTCGTACAAACTATAATCGAGTTGCTCTTTAAACCATTGGAAATTTCTTGGTATGGGAATGGTTAAAGAAAAAGTCAACTTGTAAGGGCAGTTCTTTGTCATACAAACTATAATTGAGGTGATCTTTAAACCATTGGGTAGTGGCACTGGAAAATTCATTAGATTATTTTAGCCATGTTTTAACACCTAAAAATGTTGTCAAGCCCTCAAATAAGCATTTTATAGTTTCAACCTTGCCCACTTTCTTCAAGATATGATGTGGAAATGGCCCCTTAGTCCATGACTCTTTTTTCACCCTGTCAACCCCCAAAATGGATAAAAAAACATATTGTGGTCAATTTCAAATCATTTATGAGACATTAAATAGATGAAAAAACATACTGTAGTCAATTTCAAATCATTTATTAGTGGTAATTTTCCTTGTTGTTCTTCTTGAAGTTTCACTACTACATTGGAATTCAAATCATCTTGTTACTTGTCTAGAAATATTTTCACTAGTCCTCTTACCTCACTTTCTTCCAAGGTTTCTTCAAATGGTTTCTATGTAACTCAAATATGTTCATCATGATTGTCGTTTACACATTGATGAAATATATCATCCCTACTACGTAGTTCCAAAACCTTCATGAGTAAATAGATTTATATGTTCTTATAAGCCTTTTGTCTAATAAAGTCACTGACCGACTTTGCATCCTATTCTTTCCTACACTTTTTTAGAATATGTGCAAATGCTTTACCTCCAAAAACTTTAAAACTTTAGGATGAATAATGGTAGTGACCATTTCAAGTGTATATATTCAAGTTAATGATTATGCTCGAGTAGGGGACAAGAAACTGTTAGTTTGACAACGAATTATGTAATTCTGGGTAAAATGTAACTAATTAGTTCTATACTGAAATAGTAGTTATATAACGAAGGCGGCTGGTATAAAACTAGTGAATGCCCGAGAAATGTAATCGTGGAGAATCATTGTTGAATTAATAGATTCCAATCCCTTGCCCCGTGGATGTTTCCTTGACACCCTATCGAGGTTTTACCACGTAAACCCTGTGTATCTATTTGTGTGTTTGAATTTAGTTTCTTTTCTTGGTCAATTTTATAACTGAATGATTGTTCATTTCCCCTATTCATACTACAAGTGGTATCAAAGCAAGTTGGAGGCGAATATTTGTGAAAAAAACCAAAGGGCTACGTAAAGGCTACGAATGTTTGTGCAAAAACAAAGGGTTGGGTAAACGCTGTGTAAAAATCGTTGAGGAAGGAAGCTAGAGCTGGCAAGACTGCGTCCTAGCCGGTGGAATTGTTGCTGGCTTGGAAGGTTGGGTGACTCAGTGTGCAGTCGTCAAGGAGTGGAGCCGATCGTTGGCCCTGTTCAGGCTATCAAGAAGCGAGGCAGCAAGGAGGCCCTATCCAGAACTGTCGAGGAGCGAGGAGGCTTGTTGCTGGCCTGTTCTAGAATCGTAAAGGAGCAATCGTTGTTCTCTGCTCTGCGTGGACCTGCTATGTGTGTCCAGCACTGCTTGCGTGAAGATTGCAGGGGAAGAATCTGGAATCTGATCAGTGTGAAAAGGAGGCACCTGCCTGAGTAAAGAGAAGGAACTATTGCGTACTCATCTGCTACCCTGCGTGAAGGATAGAAGGAAACGTTGCACTGGCTGCGTGCACTGCCACTACGGAGAGAAAGAAAATATGCTGGGAGACTGTGTCCTCTGCGTGCTGGTCGAGGAAGTTTGACCGCTACCCAAAAGAATCTGCGTGTTGGTCAAGGAAGTCTGACCGTTGCCCAGAAGAACACGCTGGTGAAAGCTTACGTGGACCCTCTACCTGATTGCTGAGACGTTGCGTGGATTGGCAAGGAGGCCCATTTTGCGGCTTACGAAGAGGCTGTATTTTTTTCTGCGTATTGGTTGAAGAATCCAAAGCCTTTTTTTTGCATATTGGTTGAAGAAGCCAGAGCCAACTCGAAGAGCAAGTGCTGGTCAAAGCTGTGTGAAAGACCGGGCATTTTTTTTTTTCAACAATTGTTAAATAAATTATGGGTTTGTTAAAGGGTTTTCTTTGAATCGAAAAAACAAAGGTTTTTCCTGAAAAATATTTAGCAAAAATTTGTAGGGTTTTAAGTTAATTTGTGAAAATTTTCAAGAAAATTGAAGTAGGAAGAGTTAAAACTTGGAAATCCTTTGTTGGAAGAAGACAACTAAAATATGTTTTTAAGAAACCCTAGACTGAAGATTGAAACCTTAGAAAATGGCCAAGATGTCAAATGCAAAATTTGAGGTGGAGAAATTCAGCGCAAAGAGCAATTTTGCTCTTTGGAAATTGAAAGTTAGGGATCTGCTTGTGCAACAAGGGTTGCACAAGGCATTGGACGAGGCAACTAAGAAACCTGCAACCATGACTACTTCAGACTCGGAGGACTTAGATGCCCAAGCTCTCAGTACCATCCGATTATGCCTGGTGGATGAAGTTCTCTTCAATATTGTTGAAGAGACTACAGCTTCAATATTGTAGGGAAAACTGAAAAAACTCTATATGACAAAGTCATTAACCAACAGAATTTATCTGAAAAGATAGTTATACAGTCTTCGAATGAAAGAAGGTTCAAACGTTGCAGAACATTTCAATGTTTTTAACACTTATATGTCAATTAACAGATATGGAAGTTAAAATACAAAAAAAAGATGAAGCCATAACCTTGTTGTGTTCTCTCCCTAAATCATGGGATCACTTCGTAACTCCAATCAGTTTGAGCACTGTTGATTCTTTGAAGTTTGAATCAATGGTGGGAGCTCTCATGTCTGAAGAAGTACGAAGGAAATTCAGTACTGAAATAGCTGCATCAAAAGCTATGGTAGCTAGAGGACGCTCAAAGGAAAAAGAAGAAAAACCAAGGGGGTCTTCCAGATCGAAATCGAAGGGAAAGAAGTGTAAGGCAAAATGTTGGAACTGCAATAAATTGGACACTTGAAGAAAGACTGTTGGAAACGAAAGGAATCCGAAAACCCGAAGAAGGAAGCGAATAAGGTTGATTTAGGTATGATAGACGAAGTTTTATCTGTTGAAGAATTATGTATGATAGATGAAACTTCACTTGAATGTAATGTCTCTCAGGGTTGAGATTGCTGGCTGTTAGACTCTAGTGCTTCGCATCACATGTGCCCACATAGAAATTGGTTTACTTTGTATAAAAATGTAAACAGTAGTTCTGTGTTTATGGGTAACAATGTGTCATGTCAGACTATTAGGATGGGAGATATCAGGGTTAAGATGTATGATAGCACTATTAGAACATTAACTAGTGTTAGACATCTACCTGATTTGAAGAAAAATTTGCTTTCTTTGGGAGTGTTGGATTCAGATGGTTATAAGTTTACAGGTCAGGTTGGCGTCTTGAAAGTCTTTAAAGAAGCCCTTGTGATTATGAAAGCAGAAAAGGTCGGAAATCTTTACAGGTTAAAAGGAAGTACTCAGATCAGTGAAACAGCGGTTGTGTCAGAAAAGGAAGAAGCAGGTACTCGTCTATGGCATCAACGATTGGGTCATATGAGCGAGAAAGGTCTTCAGATACTGATGAAACGTAAATCTCTTCCCGATTTGAAATCCTTGAAGTTAGATTTCTGTAAACATTGTGTATGGAAAACAATGTAAACAGAGATTTAAAGTTGGAAATCATAATAGTAAAGATGTTTTAGACTATATTCATTCTGATCTGTGGGGACCATCCCCTGTTGTGTCATATGGAGGTGCACTGTATTTTTTAACGTTTATTGATGATTACTGCCGTAAAGTTTGGGTCTTTATGCTAAAAAAAAATGTTGATGTATTCAATGTCTTTAAACAATTTAAAGTAATGGTAGAAAAAAAACAGGCAAATCTATTAAATGTTTAAGAACTGACAATGGTGGTGAGTTCACTTTAGTTGAATTTGAAAAATATTGTAAGGATGAGGGAATTATTAGACACAAAACTGTTGTTTATACTCCTCAGCAAAATGGTGTTGCTGAGCGTATGAGTCGGACTCTTATGGAAAGAGCCAGAAGCATGATCAGCAATGCTAACTTGCAAAAGGAGTTGTGGACAGAAGCAATATCTACTGCTTGTTATTTAGTTAACAGATCACCTTCAGTAGCAATTGATTGTAAAATACCTGAAGAAGTTTGGACAGGTCAGTCTTGTGTTTATTCACATTTAAGGATATTTGGCTGTGATGCTTATTCTCTTATTCCGAAAAATCAGCGTTCAAAATTAGATCCAAAGTCGAAATGTTATGTCTTTGTTGGGTATGACTATTCAGTGAAAGGATATAGGTTGTGGGATCCTACATCACGGAAGATAGTCATTAGTAGAGATGTAACATTTGATGAATCCTCTCTTTTAAAATCAAATGTTGAAAGAATTGAACAGGAACAGGTATCGCCAAATCAACGAGTTCAGTTGGAGGCTAGACCTTTCGGTGACAGTCGAAAAGAAGGAGAGACTTCTGGAGAAAAAGGTGTTGAAGACACAAAGGAAGCCGTTGAAGCTTCTGAACCAGTTCAGCGACCAGTCGCTCTAAGAAGGTCTACAAGGGAAAGGAAAACTCCCAAAAAGTATGAAGATTCTGCTTCATCTTTTGCTTTGTTTCCAAAAAGTATGAAGATTCTGCTTCATCTTTTGCTTTGATTACTGAAGATGGGGAACCCTCCTGTTATCAGGAAGCAGTAGATGATACAGATAGCAAAAAATGGAAAATGGCTATGGAAGAAGAAATGGATTCCTTAGCCAAGAACAACACCTGGGATCTTGTAGAGCTTTCTAAAGGGAGAAGTGTTGTTGGATGCAAATGGGTCTTCAAACTGAAACGGAAAGTTGATGGAAGTATCGAAAGGTATAAGGCGAGACTAGTAGCAAAAGGGTATTCTTAGGTTGAAGGTATAGAATTTCATGAGCTTTTTTCTCCAGTTGTAAAACTTGTTTCTATTCGTATTGTGTTGGCACTAACTGCGTTGCTTAATCTTGAGTTAGAACAGTTGGATGTTAAAACAGCATTTCTACATGGTGATTTGAACGAAGAGATATAAATGGAACAACCAAAAGGTTTTGTACAAGGTCGCAGCAGAAGATTAGTTTGCAAGCTTAGGAAATCATTGTATGGTCTGAGGCAATCTCCTAGACAATGGTACAAGAAGTTTGATTCCTTCATGGTGAGTTAGAACTTTATAAGAAGTGAGTATGATCATTGTGTATACTTCAAAAGTTTCAATGGCATATTCATTATCTTAGCTTTGTATGTTGATGATATGCTTATTGCAAGCAAAAACATGGAAGAGATCAACAGGTTAAAGGCTCAACTCTCTAGGACGTTTGATATGAAGGATCTTGGAGCAGCAAAACATATATTGGGCATGGAAATACACAGAGACAAGAAAAATGGTAAGCTTTGGTTATCACAGCAGAAGTATGTGGAGAAAGTACTTGAAAAGTTTCTATGAACAATGTGAAACCTGTTAATGTTCCACTAGCTTCCCATTTTAAGCTTTCTTCGGTTTTGAGTCCTAGAGCTGATGAAGAAAAGCAGTATATGTCTCATGTACCATATGCAAATGTTGTGGGCAATTTAATGTATGCGATGGTATCTACAAGACCTGACATTTCACATGCAGTTGGAGTTGTCAGCAGGTTCATGGCAAATCCAGGAAAAGAACACTGACAAGCAGTGAAATGGGTGCTTCGATATCTAAGAGGCACAAGTGACCATTGCATCATCTTTAATGGTAGTGAAGGATCAGTCTGCGGATATGTAGATGCTGACTATGCAGGTGATTTGGACAAAAGAAGATCTACTACAGGTTATGTCTTTACTCTTGCAGGTGGAGCAATTAGTTGGATGTCAAAGCTTCAAGAAACAGTTGCGTTGTCCACTACCGAAGCTGAATATATAGCTGCTTCAGATGCCAGTAAATAAGCAATCTGGTTAAAGGGTCTGCTCGATGAGATTGGACGAACGCAAGAGAAAGTGAATGTACTTTGTGACAGTCAAAGTGCTATTCACTTGGCTACAAATCCTACTTATCACAGCAGAACCAAGCACATTGATGTAAGGTATCATTTTCTGAGACACGTGATCAATGGCAGAAAAGTAGCTCTTCAAAAGGTCCATACGTGAAAGAATTGTGCAGACATATTCACAAAGCCAGTTACAGTAGAGAAGCTACGGTGGTGTTTAGCTTCTCTTGGCTTGCAGAAAAGATGATGAATGGGCATGGGCAAGGGATTAAGAAAATTGTTGTCAAGGTGGAGTTTGTTAGTTTGACAACGAATTATGTAATTCTGGGTAAAATGTAACTAGTTAGTTCTATACGAAATAGTAGTTATGTAACGGAGGTGGCTGGTATAAAACTAGTGAATGCCCGAGAAATGTAATCGTGGAGAATCATTGTTGAATTAACAGATTCCAATCCCTTGCCCTGTGGATGTTTCCTTGACACCTTGTCAAGGTTTTACCACGTAAATCCTGTGTATCTATTTGTGTGTTTGAATTTAGTTTCTTTTCTTGGTCAATTTTATAACTGAATGATTGTTCATTCCCCTATTCGTACTACAGAAACGCTGAAAAATAATGATGTGCAGAGTCTGTAGACACCACATGCAAAAACCAGTCTTATCTTAATATAAAAATAACATGAAACTAAATAATGTGAAATTGTAATTGTAATGTTTATAATGAATTAGACAAGCTCTCCTGCAGAGAACAAGTCTCAATGTCAAAGCATTTTTTAATGTCAACTCTAGTCTAGCACAAGATACACCTGATACTCGCTTTTGCAGATCAGTCATGTATATAACGTGAGTATCTCCTGCAGTGTGATACCATTGCTCTTGTAGAGGAAATATGCCTCTGAAAAGAGGCATCAAGTTGCCTTTGGAATGTCATGCCAGCATTCCAGATTCTGGAACTTCAACTATGTGATTCAAAATATAAATACGGAAAAAAACATACATATTTTCGTGATTAAATTAAAACAAATTAATGCAAACAATCTTGCATGCCCTCCAATACAGATAAATATTTGAAGCGGTGCAAAGTCACTTCAACTCTGCTGGCAGAAGAATGATACAAGCATACTCAAATGCAGGACACCCAAGCCACACAAGGCATAATTAGTCATTCTTAGTAGCTGATTTCTTTGTTATTCCCCGTGAACAAGCCCCGCAGCTACATCTGACTGATGGGATAAACAATTTTGAGCTTCTTTGGAAAGTCAACTTGGATATGTTTGGACCTCATCAGAAGAGAGCTCATCTCAATCGATAGAATTCTCGGAAATTGTCTGACCAAATATATCAGAAAAGCCTTCCCATTTACCTTGTTCTCTCGCTTCCCAGTATCCTCCAATGTACTCATATGCATCCTTACCTTTCTCTTTTCGAAACCACCGTGGCTGCCATCCCCTTTCTTGTAGTTTCCTAGACTGCAATGTTACAAAGATCATTTGAATATTAACTTTATTCGGCAAATTACTTATTTCGGGAAGAAATGAACTGAAATAAATTACCTGCCGTTGTAACTGTTCCAACCTCATTTTTTCTGCATTAGCCAATTCATATTCACCATTTTCCAAATGTCTTTGATCTGGCCTTAGCCTTGAGTCAGTTGGTGGAAGTTTTTCCTTCACATAAAGGGAATAAAACTCTATAAGAACAACGTATAAGAATTGGAAGGCATATGCTTCATATGCCTGAATTTGGTATTTCAATTTGGAATTTACCTTAAGACTTGGCGTTAGCTCATTAAGAGTAGTTGCAAACGGTGTTAAGTTGTATCTGCTGTTATTACAAGAAGGTTTGTTCCGTCGCCACAACAAACAAGCCTCGGACATTGGGTCATATCCCTTGGGCTTTGCACTCACATCGCCAAGTACGTAATACATACTATCATCCCACTTACCTAGTAATGTCGCTATCTTGTTCCCACTCCTATCTTGAACAAACCCATGAACCTGTGAAATGAGAACAACAGCAGTGGCAAAATCTGAATCAGAATCAAAGTAGAAATCGATAAACTACAGAAGTAAAATGTACCAAAAAAGCAATGGAATAACAATCCACTCTCAAGGAAACACAATCCCATGCATGAGTAGTCAGGCATTATTTTACACGTAAGAAGCTACAAAGCTAAGAGGAGGGGTGGGTAATGAAACACATAAGGCCATAACCTGATGAGGGTTACGGTCAATAATAGACTGCTCCTTGAATTTGAGCTTACAAGAATATTCACCACTTCCCTGTATACGCATTGTTCCATAGTGATCACAGTACAATTTGCCCAAAATGAGATTGTAGATAGACGTTGTAACCTGCAAGTAAAGCAAGCTTACTTTTGCTTGATAAAATAATAACAATAATAATAAACTCCTGTTGAAAATATAAAGATTACGTCTTCCTAATTAAGTTACCTTACTCCACTGAAACAACTCTCCATCATCGAACTTCAGTGCAAGAATTCCAACAGGGTCGAGCTGAATAGAACGGCCCCAAAATTTTCCCTTTAGATTACTGTCTCCCCAAAACTTCCATCCTCTACCCTCACAATGGCATGCCACAATCATGGGATGGTGACTAACCTGTATGCAAAATAAAAAGAACTTATAAAAAGGAGAATTTTAACCTTAAACAATAAAACTTTTGCATGGTAGTTAACAGAAAACATCAGTAATGGATGTCCTTGGAACAAATGTAAACGTTACAGCTTGTACTTCATCTTCTCTAATGGACAACCTATGAAAGCAGAGGCTGAATTGATGGCTTTCAACTTAGCTTGTACTTCATCTTCTCAAATGGGTAACCTATGAAAGCAGAGGCTGAATTGATGTCTTGCAACTTAGTGAGCAAAATTTGGCCAATAACAGATGATAAGATACATAAATAGTCCCAGTAGAACTAACCTTTTCAGAAATGAAACGAAGCCCTTTATCAGGATAATCACCCTCATATGTCTCCCCCAAAAGTGGATTAAAGGGCTTGCAGTGTCGACCTTCAGTGGAAGCATATCCGGAAACTGCAAATGCTGCTACAGTTAGGATCCTCATCAGGCTGTTCCCCTGAAATACAACACCCAGCAATGGATGGTACACAATAGAATAACTTTAACATTCAAGATAATAATGTAACTGCATAGATTCTTGAACTTCAAGACTTGCTTCCCTCTGCTAGAAGAAATTGGCATGCTCAACCTCAGTGCACATTTAGGCAAACATAATGAAATAGCTATCTGAAAGCGATAATCAAGGACATACTTATATCCTGCTTTTACACCTATACAGTGAAAACCTTGGCCGCATCTTTCAATTTATATTAGTAGTTAAATCCTGAAAACAAGTGATAATCACAGTTACAAAAAGCAAAGTCCAAGCACAGAAGGCACCAGTGCCACAGGGATCATGATCTAAATTAGCAAAGGGCAAGTTCGAATCAGATACCTAGATGAGTTTCTCCAAATCGGGCAACTAAAACTCGGGGTTGACCGAGTTCAAGAACTGACATCCTGACAAGTGATACAGATATGAAAAGCAAATGCACAGAAGGAACCATTGTCACAGGGATAACGATCTAAATTGCCAGATCGCAAGTTTGAATCAGATCACTGCCTAAATGAGTTTTCGGAATTGGGCAAGTCAAACTCAGAGTTGGCTATGTTTGACTCAGTCAATGAAAGTTTGACTTGCAATCCCCAAGTTTGACTCAACCATATCCAAGAAGCTTCTAAAACCCCTTTTAACTGTGACTTCTCTCTTTTTTTTGACCTGTTCGAGTGAATTTCCTCTCTGCTTGTTGACTGCAAGTGACAAACAGCTTAATGAGGCCAAATCATCTAGCTAAGTCACCTGACACGGGGATTTAGGACACGTGGGATTCGAGATTCGTGGTGTCGGATTCGGACACGCTGACCCCTCGGAACAGGACACGTTATATATTATTTTATTA
>APFE030652923.1:235325-262136 GCA_000404065.3 Pinus taeda
TGATACAAATTTATTGATTTCAAACATAGATCTTCATCTATAGCTATTAGCATGCAGAGTACATACAAAATTCAAATAGATGTCAGTGGTACTGGTCACATAAATGATAAATCTATTAAAATTTTAAATCATGATTCATAATTCATAACTAAAAGACAACTTACAACTACAAGATAGTAAGATAAACATACTGACAATTGTAGTTTTCTCATTAATTCATCAAATCAAAATGTGTTACATAGGTAGTGTTGGTGCAATGCCAATGGCAAATAGAAATAGAAAATATAAAACAACTACAAGTATACAAGCCTCAAGGCATCAATCAGCATCAGAATCAGCATCACTGTCCCCATCATCATGGTCCCCACTGCTCTCCTCTGCATCCTCCTCCTCCCCTGTATCCATATTCGCCTCTGCATCTCTGCTGGTATGGAGGTTGACCCCTCTAAGTCATCAAATCTAACAGGCTCTAGCACTGGATCATTGAGATCCATGTTGGCCAATGCCAACTCAATAGTGGTGTCCTGACCCATATCATCAGGAACAGTGTTACTTGGGAGCGGGAGCGACATATTCAGAAGCTCTTGGTTTGGTGCTTTTGATTAAATACGAGTTCCATACCCTAATACATGACAAAATTCAATGGAAATGTTGCAATCCCCCAACCCTAAAATCCTGAAAAATGATAAGTCTGCTGGATTTTGAATGAAATTTAAAATTCTACTTTCTACATATGAAATCCAATGAGGCCGAAACCACTCTCAAACATCCTGAGTCATTTCATGGTAATGTTAAAAATTTAAGTAAAAGGATGAAAATGAAGATTAAGGAGAATGTCACTTTTACTTTAAGAATTTAACATTACCATGAATAGCATATCAATACTAGGGCCTAGACTTGATCATGAAGCTGCCAAAATGCTCTACTCCTTGCTGCAACAGCACAAATCACTTGCCAAATGAAAACATTAATGAGCAAACACGCCTTTTTCTTTCCCGCACTGAGCTTAGCGAGTCCTGGAAACAGGACACGTGTCCTAAAATTGCGACACGCTTTTGAAAATCGTGACACGACCTCAGACACGACGTGTCGGAAACGGACACGACGTGTCATATGATTTGGACACGAATCCGGACCGAATCGTGTCGGATTTGCTGGATTCGGGATTCGTAGGGGGTTTAGGACGAATCCAGTGACTTAGTCATCTAGGGAACCTAACAACACTTGTTGGCCATCCACCGAAGCTGCTGGACCTCTACGACATAAAAAAAATGAAGTTTTTGAGGATTTACTCAGCAAGCTATTGTTACATTCCTCCTATAGCTTCTTTTTCACCCTTCGATGTACCCCTACTTGCTGTTTTTGTCATAAATTAGTTGCTCTTTGTTGTTTAAGGTTTGTAGCAAAATTGTAGAGGAATTTTTTAAGGGATTTCGGGGCTTTTGAGTTATTAAGGTTTGTTTACGATGTATTTTTCAGGGGTTTAAAAGCTGTAGCATATTAGTGAGAGTGTTCACTGAAGAAGACAGCAGCCATTCCCCTTGATCTGTAAGCTGTTATCTTGCTGAACATAAACTTTAAACAGCAGCAAAAGAGTAAAAATGCCAAGGGAGAAGGATTTTTGCTTGAGCTTACAGTGAAAAAATTCCACGATCAGCTAAGCTTCTATGTAAATTTTTCCAAACTCATACTAGTGCCATTTTTAGATTCAAATACCATGTTGACCATATTCACAGCCATGTCAATGGTACTTACTTCTAAGTTCACCAAGATGTTAAATGGCAAGCCAACTTGGCCAATGATAACCTCAATGAGGTTAAAGCCAATGTTGCATGAAGCGGGGATAAAGCAGGTGCATTTTTCGGAAGTGAGGCATCGGAAGAGTCATTTTCCAAAAATCCTCGGAAGCGAAGCTTCCCAGAAGCATATATGTATGTATGTCATTGCATTTATAGTAATAAAAACATCCAAAATGGCAAATTAGTTGCAGAATATATCAAAGCATGCATATAGTACACAAATCAACATAGAAATAGCATCCACAGTACATTGATGATTAATTATTTGAGCATCAACCATCTAGAATCTAGATTCTTCTCCCCTTGTCTAGCCTTTGCCTCTACCTTGATTCTCTAGGGATATTGGTCAACATTGCCCAATTTTGATCAAACTACCTGATCCAAGCCTTAATATATAGTAGAAAAAGCTTACCACGCCTGATCAATGATTTTGACTTGAGTGAAGGATAAATTTTTGCTAAGGCCATGACAAATGAGTTCAACAATCAACACCACCAACAGTGGGATACATATAGGGTTTGGCGCTCTTGATTAAATGCCAATCACAAACCCTCAAACATGATATAATCTAATGAAATGCCACAATCCCATTGATCTTGAAATCCTGAAAACACTAAAGTCTGCTAAATTTTGAATGGGATATGAAATTCTATTTTCTCCATATGAAGTCCGATGAGGTTGGAAGTTGGAACCACTCTCAAACATCCCGAGTCATTTTATGGTAATGTTAAAAATTTAAGTAAAAAGATGAAAATTTCATTTTTATTCTTTTACTTTAAGAATTTAACATTTTCCATTAGGGAGCATCAAGGGAGCACCTTGGCAATGTCCGAGAAGCCCCACTTTAACCACAATTAATGAAAAATAAAAAATAAAAAGAAGTTGAGCTATGGAACTGTGCGACTTGATCTCGAAACCACTTGCAAACTGTAGCGGAACTATGCCAAAACTACAATTCGACCATGCGGAACCACACATGGAACCGTTGTGGTTCCAAATTTCCAGGAAGCATGATTTCTGTTTTGATTTTAGGAACCACGGTTTGCCTGCAGTTCCACATGGGATGCAAATTTGACTTCTAAACTGGGCGGGGGGGATCGACCCTGCAACATTGGTTAAAGCCACAAAACAAGAATAAAGGCAGAAATGGTAAATCTCATAAGTGGCCATTATTTTTCTAATAAACCTTGTTGCCTCCCTTTGTTCAATCCTTAATCCTAGGCATAAATTTTCGATACGTGCCTCAAACTCAAACTCAAGGTCAAAGCCAAATGTTGCCTCCTCCTCCCTTTCCTACAAATTTGAGATGGAGATGAAAATATACATGCTTTTCTTGCTTCCCGCACATAATCCAGTTCCCAACTTTAGCTTAGATGGCATGGCTTGGAAAAATCATGTTCATAGTCACGCAAGGAAGGCAATTGCTAATTTTTGGTACTCTTTCTACATTCCATTTGATTGCTAGTAAGGAGCCCCTTACTAGCAATCTATGTTTGATGTTGCATATACTACACATCTGAGGTTCAAAACCCCTACATATGAGCTAAGTCACCAGGTTCAATGAACTTAATCCTTTAAGTTTGAAATTCACCAAAATTCATCTAAAATTGAATTTGTTTCATTTAGTTCACTGAAGCTAGAAGTGAACCTTTAGTTGAACATGGATCCACTCATAAACTTCAAAAAAATTGTTTAAATTCATCTAAATTGGTTGGTGTTAGACTAGGGTTTGGCACATGAATAAAAAAAATGAAAAAGAAAAGGTAAAACCTTAATATTACCCTAAAGTCTAACTCATTGCCGCATTCTATGCCATCATTCCCGACTGTTGCTCCAGAATCCACTCTGCAAACTCCTAGAATTTGTAACTTGAAGGTTGAGTCCAGACTCGAGATTGCATCCCACAAGTAGCTTTGGCCCTCCATAATCCTGAAATGTGTGCCCTGCAACACACCAAAAGTGGGTACCCCTAGGAGATTTTTTCTCCAAATCATCTTCTTCCAGCCAACGGCCAACAACCCTAACAGCTAGCCAATGTGATGTTTTATTTCTGCCACCTGCATCAGCCATATGTTTCCTTGCCCATTTGTCAAGAGAACATGTTAGAAGGTGGGCAATCTGATCCAAAAGTTATGCTATTCATTGTGTAATCGAGTGCTTATGCTTGTTTTTCATTTGGGCAGTCGGCAAGGATTAGTGGGTGACTTGGAAAAAGGAGGGGTTTTGACTGTGGGTTTGTTCTCTCACCTTGAATGGGGGGCTTAATCTTCAATCTTAATCCAATGTGATCTCCCCTAATGGCATGTGGGCACTACTTGGGAAACCCTGATTGAGAGTGTGATCCCATTTGTTGAGAAATATAGGGTAGCTTGATTAGGTTGATTTCTCTTTACTTTGATAACTGCTTGTGATGTTCTTTTACTTAACTTGATGTACTTGTAGTTAGCTTCTCCTTTTATTTGACTATTATGGTGTTCTTATCAACAAACAACTACCAAACTATGAAGATCAATAGAACATGAGGACACAAGATATAGGTTGCTAGCCAAGGCCAAAACCTCTCCCTTTGAGAGGAAAACCCACAAGAATTATTCTCTTCTTATAGAATCTTCAAATGACGAATTCCAAGACCTAAGACCCAAGACAAAGATTCCTTCGAGACCAAGTCAACCTCTCCTTTGATGAGTTTGTTCACCTTCACAAATTCAGACCTGCAATTCTTGACTGTAATTTTGGTTGTGTTGCAGAAACCCTAGCTTGCACATGTGAGGAAAAGATGATGAAACATCCATGCTCTCTCCTTCGCTTGAATTAGTCTTCTTTCCTTAGTTTTTTGGCTTGCAAGAGTGATCCTCTTGACACTAGATTTCGACTCTTTTAATGGTTGCAAGTTGTAACTTCAGAAACCCTACAGCTCACACATGTGAGAGGATAAACACAAAAATTCAGTTTTTACAACTTCGATTTTTCCTTCTTTTGTTCTCCTTCTTCGCTCCTTTTAGGTATCTTTTTTGTCCTTGCTCGAACTTGATGGATGTCCCTCAAATGAGGTCGATTGCACACATATATATACCCTTTCCTTAGAGCTCAAACTGTCATCATGAGGCCAACTTGTCCTCTACTAGGCCGACTAGTCTTCTTATAACCTGACTTGGTCTTGGAGGGAGACATTTAATTTTTTTGACTCATTATAAATTCCTTTTTCATGATACAAAATGCCCAATAGGGTCCTTTACATATGACAATGACTCTTTGACTTCTTTGACTCTATGACAAATTCTAAAAGCACACAATGGGCGTTTTGACCTATAAATAAATTGACCTAGAGCATGAAACCAAACCTAGTTACCTAGAGCGTGAAGACAAGTACAAGTACAATAACAATTATGAACCATGAAGACAAGTACAATGACAATTATGAAGACAAGAACAATGAAAGTATGAAGACCAAACCTAGTTACAATTCCAACACTCCCCCTTAACTAGGGAGGTATTCATAATGACTTAACAAGATATTCTCAGGTTGAGAAATTCTATAAGAAAGGATATGGATTGATAAGCATCAATGATGATAGCATCACCATAACCAGCATTGCCAAACTACCAAGGCCTTGACAAGTAAGCTCTATTCTCCACTAGATTAGAGTAAAAAGTTGGGAGGCATAAATTTGGACACCACCGCCTCTCTGAGGCACATACCCCACCTAGGTGTTCACCAAGGCATGTCCTCACAGGACCATTTCCTAATCCATTGTCACAATACTTGGCACAAGGAAATGTCAATCCTCAGGATCTTAGATCATTGTACTTGACTTATAGTAGCTAGTCCTAGTCACAGTACAGATCTTCAAAGAATGTTGGTCCCTGATGCTTATCCAATTCAACATTCTCCCTACCAATGTTCATGCACTAGGCTTACAGTTGTTAGTCCTGGCCATAGTACGTGACACATGGAGAACACGATGTCCACCCTCACTCCTTCTCAACTAGGGAGGAGATAACACAAGCCTAAGCTTGTCTGAAAAAAGCTCATCTTTTCATGAAAAGAAACTTCATCAATGCATCGACTACTTGTTCCTCCTGTGGAGATTCATTGTAGCTTCTTGGCTCCTATCTGCATCACATCATAATGAGGTTCGACATTCCTGATTTTATGACAGTGTTTATATCAAATCCATCTTGTCATCAAATAGTCCATCACAATTTTATGGAGCCAAACTGCTTCATAGCTAATCGTACAAACTTCCATGTTCTCTTCCTTCACATTGCAACAAAATTTTGCTTCAAGCTCTGTCAAGAAATCATACCAACTACCAAGTAGATTCAACCATCAGTAGTATATGTATTCATCATTAGCACTGCTAACTCAATTGATGTGTACTTGAATCGAATCCAATCAACTCAAGTAATGTTGTGTCCATCCAAGAACTTGCAACTCCCTCTTTCCAACTGAGGTAAGTGAACTTCTTCTTTTATTAAGTCTCGCTTTCATGTTGTCATCAAATTGGCTTCTTTGATGCATACTTCAAATTGCTTTCTTCATCTATTAAGATTTAGAAAAATCTTTGTGCTTTTCTACGTTCTTCCAATTCTTCCATTGGCAAACAACACTTAGATAGTTCTTGTTATGACTTATCTTTTTGAGGAAGGTTAGTTCCCTCTTAATCTTAGACCTGTTCACCAACCTTGTTTTGACATTAGCATGATGTCATTTCTGTCATCTTCAAGAGCTAGATCTTCTTCTTATAGAGGAAACGATTAGTTAGGGTTTTGTTCCTAGGGTTTTCTAATTCAAACCTTTGCTAGGGGTTACAAACCCTAGACTCTCCAAATTCTTAAAGATATACCATTTAAGAATTGCAAATTCTACACGCATACTAATAAGTTAGATGCAAAAACCTTGGAGATGTTATTAACAAGCCTTCTATGAGATGGAGTTCATTTCATTCATTGATCACAAAAATCTATATGTAAGGAGAGACTTTGAATGCTAACATATCATCAATCCCTAATATATCTATGCAAACCCTTTTATAATATGTCACTATAAAGGAGCAAAAGATCGTTAGCTTGCCCTTTATGTCTTATTTATAAATGTGATCATGACCTAGAAGACTTAGTATTCATATGTAAAATAATTGACATAGGTCATTGGTTGCAAATGAACAAAAAGTATACATACCTCTTTCAACCATGACCAACCATACAAGGATTCAATCCTTTTGTAGCAAAGATAATTTGTCTTCTCTTCAACGTCTACCTTCAATAGAATTACCTCAAATATTTGACCTTCAAATTTAGTCTTGTATGAATTTTAGGGCTTCTAGATAAATGTTGGTGTTGTCTTCAGATTATTACATATATTGATCACTTTTGTCACATGCCTCGGCTACAGAGTTCAAATATGATCCATATGGTTTTGGTTTCTTTCATAGACATAGTTCCTTTAACTTTAGATCACAATGGACATGTCACATAGATGATGAGCTTTAGATCTTCATGAAACACTTTTGTTCTTTGTATATAAATTTTGTCCTTCGTCCCTCAAGTATATAAACTCAGAGCTTGCATATAACCATAGTGCGACAGAAAGTTTTGGATGCCATTGCATTATAGTGTCACAGAAGGTTCGAATACCACCATAGAAGATTGGGATTTGTCACAAGTTCAGGCCATTGTCTTTGTCTTTATAAACATTACATGTTGTTGTGCTAGGTATAAACTATATAGAAGAATGGATATAAAAGCTCTTCCTTTTGAAATTAGACGCTTCATCATACTAGATTTTGATGCTTACATAGAGAACGAGATGGACTTCCTCAACCACATCATGTGTCCCAAAACATGTCTACTTAAACTTCAGGAAATTTGGATGCCTTTTACTGATCTTAGATAAGTGTCACAGTGAGCTCGGGTGCCATAGAAAAGTATTGTCAAGGTAAGTTGTCTTCTTTTCTTGAGTGAGAGTACACAATTTTTCTTCACATCGGCCTTTTGTTAATTTTCCATTGTTCTATGCTTTTGTACAATCACTTAGCCTATTCTTTTCTTCAATTAACAATCAAATATAATCTTCCAATGATAAATAGCAATTGTAGATAGAACAATAAAAAGCAATGTACAATTGAAGTAATTCAAGAGACACAAGATTTGGTCAAAGACCAAGGAAAATCCCCAAAAGGGGGAAAAGCATTTCAAATTCTTCTTCTTAGTATATTGTCATATAATGTTCAACAAAGAGATACAATGATTCAATCCATCAACAAAAGAGTCAAAGTCAATTCTTTGACTATCCAAGATATCTACCAACTAATATCCAATAAATGAGCCTCAAAGTCAAATTTGGCCAACAATTCAAAGTCTGCAATTCTGCCATGGTCAACAAAGGTCAAAGATGCCCTAACTAGTCCACTAGTCAACGGTCAAACTCTTACAATTAGCCTGGTCAAAGCAACATTAAACTCGACCTTCAAAAATTGGTCAAACCCATCAGAAACAGTCAGCAAGAACTCAGTCAAAGGAGAGAAAATCCACCATCAAACTTCAAATTCCCTGCAGCCAAAGTTTGCGGTCAATGGGAGTCAAACTGCCCATAAAACCTCAGTCTCTGTGCCAAAGAATGTGCCCTCCAAAAACAAATCCAAAACTGAAGTCAAACTAACTCAAAGTATTCCCAGACACCAAAAAGGCAATGTTGGTCAAAGCCTGGTCAAAGACAGATTTCGGTCCAATCTGAAATTCTCCCTCTCCTACTTGCACATGTGAAAGAAGACCTGCAATTTCAAACTTGTACGAACCTCCAAGAGAAGAAAAAGATGTGTGAGATGTGTGTCCAATTGAGGTTGACTTGACTTGTATTTATATGAGATTTTGGAGACCCAATTTGTCTTCTAGGGCGACCTAAACTTTTGGGCACATGTGGGTTTTCACATTAAAAAATATTTTTCCTTGACCAAATTAAATTTTTCCAAGGGCAAAGAGAGTCTTCTCCAAACAAGGAAGGTTGTCCAAAGGAGGGAATTTGTCCCTGAGTTGCCAAATTAGCACTCCCTCTCAGGTAGGGAGAGATTTCCAACTGCAAGATATGTCCCATCTCAAATGTCTCGTCATCATCAAGTCAAATGTTGTCTCTGCTCATTTGTTGAACACTCTCGAATCTAAAAGAAGAAGAATTTGACACCATAGGGGAGCTCAAGCTACCACCCGCTATCCAAGGACAATAGGTGAGATATGACTTACCACAAGGGTAAGGATCACAGTCTATCCTATTGACCTATGACAATAGGCAAGATACTACTTACCGTGAGGTAAGGATCACAAACTATCCTATTGTCTTTTGATCTTCCCAACTCGACCTTCAAGAGTCAGTGGTAGAACACTTGCATCCCACAACATGAGCGGGATACTACTTACCATAAGTGCTAAGGATCACGCCTAACTCAAGTAGCAAGCACCCATTGGCCAGATGGGTGGGAAACAATCCCAACAAGAACAACTTGTGGGTAGGATGCCAACTGGGGTATACTCTGTGAAGACCAAAGAGAGACGATAAGAAGGATACCACTTACCAAGGAATGTAAGGATCATAGACTATCCTATTGCTCAACAATAGGAATGATACAAATTACCATGCAAGGTAGAGATCATATACTATTGTATTGTCTAGTGTTCCCTCAACACCAAGAGCTCTCTGGCTCAATTCCTCTCCCTGTGACCTCAAACAAAGGGGAACAACATAGCTCAGTGTTCTTGATTAACCAAGACCCTTACCCAGGAGGGTCACATCCATCAGTCCAAGCTCCTCTCTGAAGACCAAGAACTTCCCTTTCGGCAAAGCCTTGGTGAGTATATATGATATCCACTCATTAGTCGAAATGTGATGAAGTCTCACTACCCCTCTCTACACCATATCTCGAATATAGTGATACTTGATCTCAATGTGCTTGGACTCGTCATAAAATACGAGATTCTCTGCTACTCAGATCCCACTTTTGTTGTTGCAATAGATCATTGTCATGTCCAAGACTTGCTCAAACAGCTCTCCAAAGAGATTTCTCAACCAAACTGCCTCACAGCTAGCCATCCTAGTAGCAATATACTCTGCCTCTACTATACTCAAAGCTACGAACTTATGCTTCCTACTCATCCAAGATATCATGGCAGAACTCAAACTAAAGCAACACCCTGATGTGCTCTTCCTATCAATAACGTTTCCAGCCCAATCAACATCAGTGTATCCATGAAGTCTCACAACTCTAACAATATATTTCAGACCAAGGTTAATCGTCCCACAAATATCTCAACACATGCTTGGAAGAAATCCAGTGCGCATGAAGAAGCTCAGTCATGAATTGACTCAAAGTGTTTAGTGCAAAGCATATGTTTGGATGGGTGTTCACAAGGAACATCAATGCCCCAATCAACTGTCAATACTCAGAGGCGTTTGCCAAGTCAGGTCCAACAACTTATCCACATAACTTTTTGAAATTCATTTCCATCGGTGTAGCCAAGGACATGCATTCTACCATTCCAAATCTTTCCAATAATTTCACAACATATTTTCCTTGAGAAAGGAAATCCTTGCCGAGTCTTTGCCACACTCCTAATCCCAAGAAGTAATGCATCAAACGAAGATCCTTCATTTCAAACTCAGAGGCCAACTTGTTAAAATTGGCAACTAGGGCCAAACTCCATGTGGGGGTCATCTTATTTATGGCAACTGATATTTTTCTTGGATCCCTCTCATCGAGAGGTGTAGGATTGATCTAAAGATCATCTGATTCTGATAAGGATTCATGAAGTTATGAATTTATCTGTGTTATAAGACAATTCGTCAAGGTCGGCTAGCAACCAAATAACCCACACATGTGCTCAACGTTTTAGTATAAAAGGAGATGACTTGAGAGTCATTTCACACACACTTCTCTCTTGATTCCTCTCCACTTGTCTTGGGTTTTAGTGTGAGAGAAATCTAGGAGGAAGTAGCCCTAAGACGTAGGAGGAAAGGAGGCTTAACAATCAGCCCTAGCCGCAGTCCTAGCCCTAGCTTCTACGCATAACCTAGCTACGGTCAAGAAGAAGAAATATGTTGCCCTAATCTAGAGGATGCAGTCATGAAGAGAAGCCCAAACATTATCAAGAAGGAGCCCTAACCTATACGCTAGTCTCTACGCAGTCAAGGAGGCCTATAGCCCTATACGTTGGTCCCTACAAAGATGCAATCAAGGAGGATAATAGCATGCCCTAGCCGTAGCATTAGGAGGCTGCCCTATACAGCGTGGAAGGGTTGTATGGACAGCATATCTCTAAGGTAAGTTTAAGGGCTAAATGCAGTTAGTTTAAGGCCTGTTTCAGGGTGAAGGAGGGTCAAGTTCCCTTGCTGGAAGATCCACAATCATAGCACTGATTTGAGAGCACTTTGGAGGAGTGCAGATCCATGGAAGGGCAGTCGCAACCCTACATAGTCTTGCTATAGGTTTCCGCAATAATTACAGGCAGGTCAAGGTTGTTAAAGAGGGCTACACTGCCCAGAACCACAGTAAGAAGGATCAGCCTCCTAACAAAGGGCAACCGCACTCCTTAACAGCGGAATTGAAGGTTGGATATGGGACTATAATGATGCCCTAACCAGGCCTACGTGGCAGCATAGGAGTGGACCTTGAATAATGAGTTGTAGCATGCAGCTGATGGTATTTTGGTGATGAGGATGCTAATGGATGAGGGTCCTAGGACATGGTACAACAATGTTCAATGGAACAACACAATGATGGGACAACAATGACATTGTACATCAGTGCTAGTAAATGGGACAATTGGGCTACATGGTGCTGCAAAGACACATGGTACAAAAGCAAGGTATGGCAAAGCTATTGGGACAGCAGCAACGTATAGCAAGTTGTGATGGGACAGCAACAAAACAATGGGACAGCAAGCTAACATGGAATGGCCATGTCACTAATAGTGGGACAACAGTATACCACATAGGACAACAATGGCTAGCATGGTGCAACAATGGCACATCGGACAGCAGTGCAGCATAAGGTCCAGCATTGTGATGATGGGTGCAGCATGGTGTCGCACGGTGAGGTGCAGCATGATGACGAGATGTAGCACAATGATAGGTGAAGGAGTCACCTTGGAGAATCAGTTGAAGCAATATGTCTTCAACTAATCTCATGTATCATCTTCTTAAAGATGATCTATGCTCTTATCTAGATAAGTGTAAGTGTTGACTTTTGTTGTAAATGTACTATCTCTCTCTCTCTTTGTTGAACTATTGAAGAACATATAAGAAGAATTCCCCACATTGGGGTTTGTCCCTGGGTAGCGGCACATCTTGTGTCCTCTTGTCTTGGCTTGTCTTCTGTGATTTATGTTTATGTTCTATCTGCAGTTTAGTTTAACACTAATGTGATTGCTAATCTAGAAAAAATATTGAGGTAGCTGTGAAAATTGAAATAAATTGCTCTCAGCATAGAACATACCTAAAACTAAAACAGCTCCCTCTTACTCTCGAGCATCAAGGGCTCACTACCTATCAAGAATAAATCGTCAACATATAAAACCAAAATCAAAGGCATACCTTGGACCACTTTGAAGTAAACATTTGGGTCAACGCTGCTTCTTGTGAATGCAAGCTTCACCAAGTAGCTATCAACGAGGGCATACCAGGCTCTGGGGGCTTGCTTCAAACCATATAGAGCTTTCTTCAACCTGCAAACATGAGTCTTCCTGTCCTTCACTTCAAATCCCTGAGCTTGTTCAACATATACTTCTTCTTGTAGTATACCATGGAGAAATGTAGTCTTCACATCCATCTAGTCGAGGGTCCATCCTTGACTAGCAGCAAGGGAAATAATAGAACAAATAGTATTGTATCAGGCAATTGGTGCAAATTTGTCATCATAGTCTTCTCCCTCTTTCTGGGAGAAACTTCTAGCCACAAACCTTGCTTTATACTTCTCAATGCTTCCATCAGCTTCAGGCTTGATCTTGTATAGCCATTTTGAAGTCACAATAGACTTTCCTTTAGGTCTCAGAACAACATCCCATACATATTCTTCATAATAGACTCATACTCTTCAGCCGTGACATCCTTCCAAACCTGCTCTTTCGCTGCTTCTTCAAAAGTGAGAGGTTCAACCTATACGATGGAGCTCGTAGCTACAATGTATCCTTGGTACCGACATGGCTTCTTGCTTTCTCTAAAGGTTCTTTTGGCAAAAACATGTCTTTCGACATCCTGTAACGTATCATGAAGTCAAAGGGGTCTCTATTAATTTTAGGTATGTTCTATGCTTGAGCAATTTATTTCAATTTTGACAGTTAGCTCAATATCTTTTCCAAATTAGAAATCACATCAGCATAATAGTAAATTGCAGATAGAACATAAACATAAATCGCAGAAGACAAGCTAAGATGAGGATAGAAGACGTGGTGCTAGCCAGGGACAAACCCCAATGTGAGGAAACCCTTGATCAATTCTTCTTATATGTTCTTCAATAGTTCAGCAGAGAGAGAGAGATAGTACATTTACAACAGAAGCCAACACTTTGACTTATCTAAAGATCATCTCTAAGAAGATGATACATGAGGTAGTTGAACTCAGTTGAAGACATGCAGTATAATATTCCTAACCCAAAATATTCCTCAAACCCCAGCAAAAACTCCAACCAAATATGTGCAAATAATATAATAACCCAAAAGTGATAAAATAACAGTAGAACAGCATATAATATGTAAACCGGAATATAAGCAGATACACAAGAAATGCGGTGAGAAATGCTAAGCCATTTTATTATACTGAGCAATGAACGAGTACAAGAGGTGATTAGACAGATGGCACCTCGACTTGCACAAGGCAAGTGAAGAAATACTCTCAGAATGACAAGAATGGCCTCTTTGTGTGGATGCTGCTGCTAGAAAACAAATGATGATTTGGAGCTGCTCCCCTCCTCGAAAAAAACTGAAACTTTGGATTCGGGCTCTACTCAAGAAACCCAGAAAGCTTTCCTGGAATGGCCTCACATTGATCTATGTCCCAGTTGCTAGGAAACTGTCAAGTTGTTACTGCTGCTGGAAATCGAATGAGGATTTGGGGCTGCTCCCCTCCTCAGAAAAGGCTCAAACTCTGGAATCGGACTCTACTCAAAAAACCCAGAAAAACCCGGAAAGCTTTTCTGAAATGGCCGACCCCCGAAAATCACCCCCTTGGGGTTCTGTACAGTTCCTCAAAGACGCTAATGAAACAGCTGCTGAAATGCTGATGAATCCACTACTGGAATGCCAATGGAAATACCTTGCCCAAGTAGGCACTTGAAGTCCCCCGAGGCTAACAGTGAGATCTCCGAACGAAGACACTCAATGCACTAAACAGTGCTACAAACTAGCTAAACAGCCAGCGTGCTCTAAGTCGAAATGACTATCACAAATGCTCATGACTAGAATGATCCCAAATGAGGGGGTTCCTCTCTATTTTATAGCCTTTGCCTCTCACAATACCTAGGCTCACTTTCTCTTGCATGATCCCCTTCTTGCCATGTGTTCCTTCCCTCCTGCGCAGTCCCTCCATGTGTTTGCGTGGGCCCCATTTCTGCGTCCCCCTTTGGCCCCCTTGGTTCCCCCTTAAGTCACAACGTTGTGCTACCTAGGAAGTGACTTTTTATTCTAAAGTGAGTTATGTTCCCCCTTCCTCACCTTTTTATTTACAAATAACTATAGAAAGCAAAAATCGAACAAAATCGAATATTCCAATTAGCCATAGCTAATTAGGAATATTACAGTCTCCCCCGGCAAAATGTTGCTTGTCCTCAAGCAACTGAAGTGATGGATGCTGTAAAATCTCCTCACTCTCCCAAGTGGCATCCTCATCGGGCAAATTCTTCCATCTCATCAATAATTCCCGAACCGTCCTGCTCCGCAACCGTCTCTCCCTAGAGTCAATGATAGCCTCCAGCTACAATACCAAATGCCCCTCATCATCCATGGGTGGTAGTTCATCCATCACGGTCACTTGCTGCCCCAATGCCTTCTTCAGGCATGATACATGAAAAATGTTATGAATCTTGCTGCCTTGGGGTAGCTCCAACTTATATGCAACCTGTCCAATCCTGCGTATCACCTTGTATGGCCCATAAAAGTGGGGCTTGAGCTTCTCAGCCCCCTTCTGCTTCAGCGATCACTGTCGGTATGGCTGTAATCATAGGTAGACCATGTCCCCTACCTCAAACTGCCTCTCCACCCGACCCCTGTCGGCATACAGCTTCTGTTGGTTCTGCGTTGTAGCCACGTTATCCTTGAGAGCTCGGAGGATATCCTGACTCTCTTGGATCCAAATCTTGGCTTTAGGAGCCCTACTATCACCAAACATCACGTCGAAAAAAGATAAAGGATGATACCCATATAAGGCATAGAATGGTGACATACCAATGGACATGTGATGCGAAGTATTGTAGCAGTACTCCCCCAGATGCAACCACTTCAGCCATGCTCGTTGCTGCCCACTGACATAGTTACGCAAGTAGCCCTCCAACTACTTGTTAACTATCTCCGTCTGTTCGTCCGTCTGTGGGTGATCGCTGGTACTCGGTGTCAACTCCATCCCCACCAATCGAAAAAGCTCCTGCCAAAACCCACCCATGAAACGGCTGTCCCTGTCACTGACGATGGTCTTAGGAAGACCATGTAGCCTGAAGATCTTCCTGAAGAACAGCTCGGCTGTGCTGTTGTATAGTGTGCGGATATGGCAAAGAAATGTGCGTACTTCGTCAGTCGATCAACGACGACAAAGATACAATCCTTGCCCTGTACCATGGGCAACCCTATGATGAAATCCATCGAAATACTCTTCCATTTCCCCTCCGGAATGGGAAGAGGCTGCAATAATCCTGCAGGATGGCTCATCTTTCCCTTGTTCCTCTGGCAAACATCGCACTCCAGGATGTGTTGGAGTACGTCCTCCTTGAGGCCCTTCCATGAGAACCTCTCCCTAATGGCCCTGTAGGTTTTGGTAAAACCTTGATGTCCTGCCAATGGGGAATGATGTGATGCTTGGAGTATCTTCTTCTTGAGCTGAGACCCCTCAATCAAGAAGATCTGATCCTTGTAGTAGATAATCTCATCGACCACCCTGTACTCGTCATCTGCCACTTGCCCATCCAGAACCTCACATGCAAATCTACCCTTGGAGTACTCTACTAAGAGTCGAGCCCTCCAATCTGTATCCAAGCTCATAAGAGACAACGTGGCTAGTCTACGTGAAAGGGCATCTGCTACCACGTTGTTCTTACCTTTGACATACTCAATGTCAAAGTCAAATGCTTGGATCTTACTGATCCACTTCTGCTGCCTCTCCTGTAGCTGCTTCTGCTCCAAAAAGAACTTGAGGCTGTTGTGATCAGTCCTCATCCTGAACCTGTTGCCTACCAAATACTGTCGATACTTAGCCAATGCATGCATGATGGCCAGCATGTCCTTGTCATATATGGAATACAACCTCTCGTGCGGAAGGAGCTTTCAACTCTCAAATGCTATAGGGTGACCTCCCTGCATCAATACTGCGCCGATACCCTCTCCCGACGCATCACACTCCAAAACAAATGGCTGCGTGAAATCTGGCAATGCAAGCAACTCCTGGATAGCTCGCTCAATCTCATCCCGATAGTCCTTGGGGTGCCTATAGGGGGTGGTAATCACGGCCTGTATGCCCTGCTCAAGCTTGATGGTGTGTTCAAACCCCCGATCTAGTGGCTGTCCTGGTGGAATCTCCCCAAATACTATGGCATACCGATCAAGGATAGATTGTATCTCTAGGTGTACCGTCTGCCCTGTAGTTCCTGCCTCTGATGCACGCAGCTCCACTGCCCACTCTATGTCTCCATTTCGGAAGACTGCCTCCATCTGATGAGCCGAGACAGTCTGAGGCGGTTATGTGTGTTGTCCCCGTATCTTCTCATGCCTCCCTGTCTTCTCATCATCCCACTCCATCTCCAAGGTCTTCCAATCTGTCGTGGCCTTCCCTAGAGTGATAAGCCACTGAACACCCAGTATCATGTTGGTGTCCGGAATATCGACCACGAAAAAGTGGTCAATCAATGTGTAGGTGTCCATCGTCACTGAAAGCTCTGGAACATAACGAGCACATGTCATGGTCTGATCTCTTGGGACCAAAACTGAAAACCCATCGAAGCTCTCCGTCTGTATACCTCTCCGCTCAACCTCCTGGGCATCGATGAAGTTGTGGGTTGCCCCACTGTCAACGAAAACTGATACACGTTGGCCACGTACTGTCCCTCATACGCGTAGTGTCAGATACTTGGGAACTCCCCGCAACGCTGCAAGGGCCCCTCCGGTGGGTGCAAAAGATGCACCACCTGCTGCTGGTGGTGGAGGTGGCAAAGGTCCCTGTATGGCATCGCTATCTCCTACCTCCACATCCTCCTCGTCATCCTCTTCTCCACTGCTCTCGGAGAAGATCTCAATAAAATGTGTTTTACCAGCAGCACGTTTATGTCCTGGTGCCCATGGCTTCTGACAAATGAAGCACAACCGCTTCTTCTTCAGCTCCCTCTTGGCATCATCGTCAAGCTGTACTCGTCCTGGATTTCCCTTTGGAGGTGGAATCCTCACATCCTTCCCCTTAGGCTGGAAAGTCTGTCTCTGGGGGTAAGGTGTCCGGGTCCTGGGTAAGACATCCTGTAAGTCTCGGGTCCTACTGATAGTGTCCTGGAGCGTAGCTGGTCTAGTGGATCGGACTAGACCCCGAAGTGGCTCTGCTAACCCCTCAACATACATATAGACCCTCTATGTCGTGGAGAGGTCTGGTACCATCACGGAGACCCTCAAGAAATCTGCAATGTAGGTCTCTGGGCTCCCTGTCTGTTTGAGCCTGGTTAGCTCAACGAAATGCTGCTCTGGATCCCTCCGATCAAATCACTCCATCAGTCTCCTGGTAAACTCGACATATGACGTCACTATGGAGTGCTCCAATGTAAACATCCCATGAAACCACCAGTCCTAGGCCTCGCCATCCAAATGCAACATTGCCACCTTGATGGGCTCTGCCTCCGACATCTGGTTAAGCGGGAAATAAATGTCTAGCTTCCCCACCCAAGACATTGTCGAACTGTTTGATGAGCCATCAAACGTAGGCAAGTGGAATCTGCTCGCTGCACAGTGGGTGTCACCATTAGGGTAATGCCGGTACCCTCTGTGATGATCGCGGGGTCTGCTATCCCACTGGAGCTGAACAAAATCTCTAAATGAGAGGGCTTCCTTGAACTCCTGCCCATAGGCCTGGTACTCTGCAAAATAATCAACCATATGCTCGGGCTCTGCCTCCTGCTGGGTTGTGGCCCCTGTGTCTGCTCCTAAGAAGGTGGGCATGGTAGAGCGTGTAGGGGCATGTGAGGCCCCCTGCTGCGCAATATCACGCTGCTCTGGCAAGTGATGGGATGCACCTAATCCCTCACCGATCTGAAAAACTCGTGGGCTCTCCCGCTGTCTGGCCTCTACTGCCATGAATCTTTGCCCCATCACCTCAATCTGCCTCGACAGATCCTGCACTGATTTGAGGAGCATATCTGCAAATCTCTTCCCGTCCTCGTCTGCCATCTGCTCTGCGTCCACTACTGGCTCTCTCTGTTCTGCATCTACCACAGGAACACAATCTACCTCTCCGTAGGTATTCTCCAACCTACACCCAGTGTCTCTGTATCTCTAACCTCTGTAATAGATATAGGGTTTTTTCCCCGGTGTCATAGATTGCTAGGTCCACAGGCTGAGCCAGACCTATGCTCTAATACCACTGTAATATTCCTAGCCCAGAATATTCCTCAAACCCCAACAAAAACTCCAACCAAATATGTGCAAATGATATAATAACCCAGAAGTGATAAAATAACAGTGGAACAGCATATAATAATGTAAACCAGAATATAAGCAAATACACAAGAAATGCAACCAGAAATGCTAAGCCATTTTATTATACTGAGCAATAAATGAGTACAAGAGGTGATTAGACAGATGGCACCTTGACTTGCACAAGGCAAGTGAAGAAATACTCTCAGAATGACAAGAATGGCCTCTTTGCGTGGATATTGCTGCTAGAAAACAAATAATGATTTGGGGCTGCTCCCCTCCTCGGAAAAAGTTGAAACTCTGGATTCGGGCTCTACTCAAGAAACCTAGAAAAACCCAAAAAGCTTTCCTAGAATGGCCACATACTGATCTGCGTCTCAACTACTGGGAAACTGTCGTGATGTTGCTACTGTCGGAAATCGAATGAGGATTTGGGGTTGCTTCCCTCCTCAAAAAAGGCTGAAACTCTGGAATTGGACTCTACGCAAAAAACCCAGAAAGCCTTTCTGAAATGGCTGACCCCCGAAAATCACCCCCTTGGGGTTCTGCACAGTTCCTCAAAGACACTGATTAAACTGCTGCTGAAATGCTGATGAAACTGCTGCTGAAATGCTGATGAATCTACTGCTGGAATGCCAATGGAAATACCTTGCCCGCGCAGGAACTCGAAGTCCCCCGGGGCTAAGGGTGAGATCTCCGAACGGAGACACTCAATGCACTAAACAGTGCTGCAGACTAGCTAAATAGCCAGCAAGCTCTAAGTCGAAATGACTATCACAAATGCTCATAACCAGAACGATCCCAAATGAGGGGGTTCCTCTCTATTTTATAGCCTCTGCCTCTCACAATCCCTAGGCTTACTTTCTCCTGCGTAATCCCTTTCTTGCCATGTGTTCCTTCCCTCCTGCGCAGTCCCTCCATGTGTCTACGTGGGCCCCATTTCTGCGTCCCCCTTTGGCCCCCTTGGTTCCCCCTTAAGTCACAACGTTGTGCTACCTAGGAAGTGAATTTTTATTCTAAAGTGAGTTATGTTCCCCCTTCCTCACTTTTTATTTACAAATAACTATAGAAGGCAAAAATCGAACAAAATCGAATATTCCAATTAGCCATAGCTAATTAGGAATATTACATGCAACTTCAACTGATTCTCCAAGGTGACTCCATCACCATGCTGCACCTCATCATCATGCTACACCTCATTGTGATGCACCATGCTGCACCCATCATCACTATGTTGCATTTCATCATGCTTCGCTAATCATAACTGTAACCATCATTGTACTGCATCATGTAACATTGTTGTCCCATTGTTGTACTAATGCTACACCATGTCCTACACCATGTTGCACCATTACTTCTATGATGCTGCCACATTGCTTTAGTCATGCTGCCATACAGCCTTAGCTGTTGGCTATGGCCTATGGCCTAGCCCAGCAGCAAGATACATTGTGATCCATGCAATAGTCAACACTTTGACCCAATACACGACAAACTCTCACTCCAAGTTTGCTCCCCAACCACTGTGGAAATTGTCAGTAGTCTAGGTCATCTAATCATGAGATCTGCCCTCATCTCATTGACTTCCACATGCTGCCTTAACACGATCCAAATCTGATCCTCATCTAGGATCCTACACCTACAAGAAATGTCATAAATAACATACCTTAGCTCATTGTTTTGAGGTCTGATTTGTTTGTTGCAAACTAGGCCTGGATAGGGCATATCACAGTGCTTTTGCCAGCCTTATTTGCCGCCCAAATTTGCTCCATGGTGATGCCGCTGCCCTTCCTAGTGGGCATGAGACCCTTCACTGTAATCCTGGGCAGTTCTAGCCCTTACAAAGTCCTCAGCCTGCCCTCAATCCCTATGACATGCTAAAACAAGCTTCCACAGGCCCGCAACAACCTTGTTAAGGGCTTGCCCACCCTCAAACGTCCTCAAAACAGTCCCTCCTTGGCTGCGACCTACTCCTGAAGAGGTGTTTGCACCCTTGGTTGCTCTCCTAGGCATAGATAGCCCCTAAACAGCTCCACGACGCCCTCCAAAGATGAGTTAGGACCTACGGCCCACCTACAACACCATGCGTTGCCCTTCCTTCAAGACTTCTGCACCGAAGACACCTCCACACAAGCTGAACCAGCCTCTCCTTGCCTCAACCCTCTAGGGAGCTACCACGGCCTCCCCTCATAGCAATTATGTCCTCAAACTAACCCTAGAAACAACCCTAAAACACCACGTTGTTCCTTCCTCCTCTCCAACGAGTTTGCACTTTAGGATTAGGGTTATCTCCTTCACAACATGACTGCGTCTTCCTTGACAACGTATTGGATTAGGGCAGACTGCATCTTCCTTGATTTAGGTCATGTCTAGAGCATCTAGGACAACGTTTAGACTTCAAGCTTAGGCTCCTTCCCTACTGCTTTTAAGGCTTCCTCCTCTTAGACTTCTCTTCCACTAAAACCCAAAACAAGTGGAGAGAAATCAAGAGTGAAGTGTGTGTTCAAATGACTATCAAGTCACCTCCTTTTATACTAAAACATTGACCACATGTGGGGGTTATTTGGTTGCTGGCCGACCTTGATGAATTGTCCCATAACACAACTAAATTCATATCTCCGTGGATACTTATCAGAATCGGATAATCTTTAGATCAATCCTACACCTCTTGATGAGAGGAGTCCAAGAAAAATATCAGCTGCCATAAATAAGATGTCCCACATGGAGTTTGGCCCTAGTTGCCAATTTTAACACTCCCTCTCAACTAGGAAGAACTCCATCTGCTGATCTATCTGCCAGACTGTACTATCTCTACCATCAGTGCCCTGCACTGCTCTGCTCCGCTGTGCTGAACCATGAAGAAGAAGAATTGATCGAGAATGTCTCATACCATTCTCTATTGACCTGAAGTCAGCCCCATATGAAGAGAGTGTGTCATACCACTCTTATTGATCTCAAATCAGTTCCAAAAGTCAGTGAGTTATATCACTCTTACTCACCTGAAGTCAGTTCCAATTGATCCTAGATCAATATCAAAAGAGAGTGCATCAAACCACTCATACTGACCCGAAGTCAGTTTCATTGATCCCAGATCAATATCAAGAAAGAGTGAACTATATCACTCTCACTGACCTGAAATCACTTCCAATTGATCCCAGATCAATGTCGGTCATCCTAGCATATGGAATATGGTAGATACACGATGCGTCTATCGGTACTTCTATGGTCCCTATCCTCATTTCCCTGCTCATTGGCCAAATGAGAGGTACTTCCCATGAGTACCAGACTGCATGGGTAGGATGCCTTGACAAGAGAACCACTCATCCTATCCATAAGTTGCCACGGGGTATCACAGGGGAAGGCTGAACCATTCACCCTGTACACGGCGCACCAATAGGGGAGGGTGAGTCGCCCTATGGTCGCTTGTTGCTCCAAGAAGTACCCCAAGCCCCCCGGAGCTCCCAGAGCTCAATGCATGCATCATACAGGATCCTCATAGGACTCTCAACGACTCCACGTCGTTCTTGGAAAGTCACAAATTTGACCTTTCCTTGGGGCTTTGACATAATGTTGGCGACTTGCACATAAGTCCCAATGCAATGGAGCCTCCTTGCTCATCGACGTACCATATCCCAGATAAAGTGGTACTTGATGTCTATATGCTTGGAGCAATCATAGAATACGGGATTCCTCAACAACGAATCTCCCTCTGGTTGTCACAGAGGATCACGGTGGTATCCATCATATGTCCAAACAACTCATTGAAGAGCTTTCTCAATCAGGCAGCTTCGCAAGAGGTCATACTCGTAGCTATGTATTCGGTCTCAACAGTGCTCAAAGCAACCGTCTTCTGCTTCCTACTCATCCAGGATATCGTAGCAAAACCCAAAGAGAACCAGCACTCAGAAGTGCTCTTGCGATCCTCCTCACTGCATGCCCAGTCAGCATTCAAATAATCATGTAGCTTCACATTTGCTACAGAGTATCTCAATCCATGAGAGATTGTGCCCCAAAGATATCTCAAAGGATTCTTGGCACCAATCCAGTGAGGCTCAACCATATATGAGCTAAACATGCTAACTGCAAAACATATATTCGGATGGGAGTTCACCAAGAACATCAATGCTAGAATGAGTTTATGAAACTCAAAGGCATTTTCCAAATCAGGTCCGACATCCCTACCACATAAATTCTGAAAGTTAAGCTCCATCGAGGTAGTCACAGGCTTGCAGTTCACCATTCCAAATCCGGAATTCAACTCCCTCTTAATTTTGTAAATGAGAGGGTTTGCACCTGTCAGAAAGAGGTCGTCCTGAGAAGGTGCCAGTATGAGAGGTCTACCATCCACAACCTTCAAGCAAAGGTTTGGATCGACTTCACTCCTAGTGAATGTCAGCATCATCAGACAGCTACCAATCCTCCCATATCAAGCCCGGGATGTTAGCTCTAAATCATAGAGAGCTTTCTTCAACCTGCATACATGAGATCCCTGATCATGATCTCAAACCCCTCAGGTTGTTCCAAACCTGTGGACCTACTACATGAGTGGAATGGTCCCCTTGTAAGATTTTCCTTCGGTACATCTCAGACATGTACCTTCATGCTCTTCTTGAATTCAGGCATCCCTGTCACCATCTGACTCACATCAAGTAGGGCCGCATAATAAGTAGACCTTCGGTGCTATAAATGAGATGTGTCAACTGACATGGTCCCCAATGGACTTCCTGCAACTTTATACAAATTGCCAATCTTGAACTCAAGGATAAAAGCATCTTTGAAAATTCTATTTTCAAACACATACCTTTCCATCGATGAATGCCATCGTGAAACTTTTTACTTCCATTGCCGAAATAGACACCAAGTTCTTCTTGCGATTAGGAACATAAAGATCTTCTTTTAAGTGAATCGAGTTACCCTCTTCCAATTGAGAGGTAACATTCCCTACACCCTCTCCAGGATAGGTGGCACTGACTCCAAGTATAGTCCCATGATTGTTTCCATCTCTACCAAATTAGAGAGAGCACCCTTCTATCCGATGAAGCGCCTTCAAGCACTACAATCAATAAGCCAGATTCCCAAAGAGTCTGAAGGAGAGGGCCAATATAAGATAACGCTTCTTTATCTTATCAAAAACAACATTTGATTCTTCATACCTGGGGTTCCTTGCTTTCTTTGAAGAGTCGGCTATTTCCTTGATGACCTGTATTACCTGTCATTCCTCTGATCATTGAAGATGTCCCTGGAATGATTTTTATCAACATCAAGCAATGTGTCCCTACCATTCAGACACTCCATCGCATAACGGGCAAACTTATTACAAGCAAGGCATCTGTCGTTCCTTCCACCCTTGGATCCAGACTTCCCTTTGAAGCGATCTTTAGGTAAGCCATCAGAAACTTCCGCTGCACCATTATGATAATATTCTCCACTTCGATTTCACCCTTGGTCAATTTGAAGAAGGATGAGGAACCCATTGAGCCTTTTGTCCTTTCCCAACTGTCTTCGGTGATTGCTCTTTCACTCTTGCTTGGGCTTTGTCTTCACCTCACCTCCGATACGATGTTAATTTTAGGTATGTTCTATGCTTACAGCAATTTATTTCAATTTTCACAGTTAGCTCAATAACTTTTCCAAATTAGCAATCACATCAACATAATAGTAAATTGCAGATAGAACATAAACATAAATCGCAGAAGACAAGCCAAGACAAGAGGACAGAAGATGTGGCGCTAGCCAAGGACAAACCCCAATGTGGGGAAACCCTTGATCAATTCTTCTTATATGTTCTTCAATAGTTCAGCACACAGAGAGAGAGAGATAGTACATTTACAACAAAAGTCTAACACTTTCACTTATCTAGATAAGAGCATAGATCATCTCTACGAAGATGATACACGAGATCAGTTGAAGACATGCTGCTTCAAGTGATTCTCCAAGGTGACTCCATCACCATGTTGCACCTATCATTGTGTTGCACCTCATCATCATGTTTCACCTCAATGTGTTGCACCATGCTGCAACCATCATCACTATGCTGCATTTCATCATGCTTCACTAATCATGATTGTACCCATCATTGTATTGCATCATGTATCATTGTTGTCCCATTGTTGTACCAATGTTGCACCATGTCCAGCAACACTGATCTACACCATGATGCACCATTACTTCTGTGATTTTGCCACACTACGTTAGTCATGCTGCCATACAACCTTAGATGCTGGCTATGGGCTATGGCCTAGCCCAGCAGCAAGATAGACTGTGATCCATGCAATAGTCAACACTTTGACCCAATACACGACAAACTCTCACTCCAAATTTGCTACCCAACCACTATGAAAACTGTCACTAGTCTAGGGCATCTAATCATGAGATCTGCCCTCATCTCATTGACTTCCACAGGCTTCCTTAACACGATCCAAATCTGATCCTCATCTAGGATCCAACACCTACAAGAAATGTCATAAATAACATACATTAGCTCATTGTTTTGGGGTCTTATTTGTTTGCTGCAAACTAGCCCTGGTTAGGGCATATCACAATCCCTTTGCCAGCCTTCTTTTCCGCCCAGATTCGCTCCAAGGTGATGCAACTGCACTTCCTAGTGGGGGTGAGACCCTTCACTGTAATCTTGGGCGGGTCTAGCCCTTACAAAGTCCTCGGCCTGCCCTCAATTCCTACGGCATGCTACAACAAGCTTCCACAGGCCTGCAACAACCTTGTTAAGGGTTTGCCCACCCTCAAACGTCCTCAAAGCAGTCCCTCCTTGGCTGTGGCCTACTGTTGAAGAGGTGTTGGCACCCTTGGTTGTTGTCCTGGGCATAGATATCCCCTCAAGAACTACACGCTTCCATCCAAAGATGAGTTAGGACCTGCGGCCCACCTACAGCACCATACGTTGCCATTCCTTCAAGAGTTCTTCACCCAAGACACCTCCATGCAGGTTGAACCAGCCTCTCCTTGCCTCAGCCCTCTAGGGAGTTGTCTCGGCCTCCCCTCACAGCAATTCGGTCTTCAAACAAACCCTAGAAACAGCCCTAAAACACCATGTTATTCCTTCCTCCTCTCCAACGAGTTTGCACTATAGGATTAGGGCTATCTCCTTCACAACATGACTGCGTCTTCCTTGACAGCTTAGGGCAGATTGCGTCTTCCTTGATTTAGGTCATGTGTAGAGCATCTAGGACAGCATTTAGACTTCAAGCTTAGGCTCCTTCCCTATTGGGTCTAGGGCTTCCTCCTCTTAGACTTCTCTTCCACTAAAACCAAAAACAAGTGGAGAGAAATCAAGAGTGAAGTGTGTGTTCAAATGACTGTCAAGTCACCTCCTTTTATACTAAAACGTTGAGCACATGTGGGGGTTATTTGGTTGTTGGCCAACCTTGACGAATTGTCCCATAACACAAATAAATTTATATCTCCATGAAGACTTATCGGAATTGGATGATCTTTAGATCAATCCTACACCTCTCGATGAGAGAAGTCCAAGAAAAATATCAGCGGCCATAAATAAGATGACCCACATGGAGTTTGGCCCTAGTTTCCAATTTTAACAGTCTCTTCCTGGCAGGGGGATCACATGGAGGAGGATCCATAGGCTCCATGGGATCATCAGCAACATCTTTCTCCATCTCATCAACAGAAGGGCCATCCGGTAAGTTCATGTAATCATTGCATCGAGAGGCGCATTCTACACCCCAGTATGACCCCGATGTGTAAGTATGTCAATGCTCAAAGTTCAATTTTAGCTAATGTCGGCCAACATAAAAATAAAAAATTAGAAATCTAAATAATGTTTATGTTCATCTCTCCAATAAATAATAATAATGAAAAAAAAAAACAAATTAAGGTTGCCCCAAAACAAAAATGAAATAACCATATAGATAAAAAAAACTACAATACAATAATCTCATGCTTTTAGATAAACAAATTACAATACAATTATCTCATGCATTTAGTAGTTTTTTTTATCCTATACGTTGAATTTGAATGGATCATAAATTTACCTTCAACAAAAGAATTTACCATATTAAAATTCCAAAGTAGGTAAAATTTTAAACATCTTTACTCTTTACTAGAGCCACTATCATTTCTTATATCAAAGTAAAAAGGTTAATTCAACACAAAGAATCCAAAATCTCGCTCTAAAATCTTTTAA
>APFE030652923.1:266966-314207 GCA_000404065.3 Pinus taeda
GGAGTTCCTAAGTCTAAACTTAGGGAAATTAAAATATTAATGGGTATTAATAAAAATATGGGTGAGAATGATCTAGAAGGCGGATCAAGTCATGTTTTAATCTTAGTCATTGATTAGAGACTTAATCTCGACCGTTGTAAACTCAACAGGAAAAGTATAAAATGGAGGCTTGGGGTTCATTTGGAAACACACACAGAGAGAACAAATTGATCAAGAATTCGATTCCTAGTGTAGGGTTTGCTAAGGATTTTGAATTAAGTGATCATTCTGCAGCAGACGGGTAGTGAGAATTCAAGAGAAGGACTTTCCAGAGAATACAGACGAAGAGGCGGGGAGAGCTAGCACAGCAGAAAAGTTGTCTGTCACACAAAAGCCGGAACTACCAAGAACAGCCAGAACTGCCAAAACAACTGGGAAATCTGACGCAGAGGGCATAAGTCAGAACTATCGGGAACAGCTAGAACTGTTGCGAACTGCCAAAACAGCTGAGAAAGCTAACGCAGAGGGCAGAAGCTGGAACTGCCAAGAACATCCAGAACAGTTGGAACTGTCGGAAACTGCCGAGAACTACCGGAACAACCGGGAAAGCTGACGCAGAGGGCAGAAGAGGTGATGCAAAAATAGTCGGGGTCAACCAGTCTTGCGTCGAATGAGCCGGAATTCTGTCGGGTGAAGTGAGGCAAAACTCACTCAGATTTTCTGCTAGTATTTTCTCCGTAAAGGATTGCTAGATGAGCATCCTAGATTTGTATTTAGATATTTCTCCTGCATAATAATAAAACCCTCAAAATTGTTGCACCATTTTCCCACATAGGGTTTTTCCGAGGACTATTGTGTCCAAAAATAAGTGTGTTCTTTGTATCTTGTTCTTTTCTCTATTTTCTGTTTCAAATACTCTCCTGTGTAATTATTTTTAAAAGACTTCTCTGTGTAAAAGATCTTGGAGCAAAGGAAACAGAGCATAGACTCTGTGTTTTATAATTGATGGTTTTGGTATTTATCCATCACAAACAAAAAAAAAAATACCCAACATGAAGTAGATTCAGATTTACTGCAGTAGGGGTTCCTTAAGAGTGTAGGAATTTTCACAACGCAAAGCCTCAGCGCAGTGCTTGAAGGGCGCAGTTTCTGCCAAGGCAGAAATCCGTCGGAAAAGAGCGAAGACACATAGAAGGGGATTTTTCTCCTCAGAGGACTTTCCTCGCCAAAAGTCCAAATTTTTCACTTGTCGGGCAATAGTCCAGTGTTGTGCAGTGACTAGAAGAGTCAATTTAACAGTTTGGGTGAGACAGCATCACATGGGCTCAAAAATCAGGACAGGTGGGAAGGAGCTTCCAACTATGCCTATGGAAGACCAGAATCTTAACTGTTCTGGAGGAGTACGATCTCGAAGCTTATGTCAAGAGTGTTGTGGTTGTTCCCGCGGATAATGATCAGAAGAAGAAGTACACGGCCGAGCAGGCAAAGGCGAAGAGGTAAATACTTGATGGAGTTCGAGATCATGTGGTCTCACACTTGCAGAGAAAAGATACAGCCCGAGAAATGTTGGAAGCTTTGTCTTCACTGTATGAAGGTTCTTCTAAACAGCAGAAGATGTACTTAGAACAAAAGCTGTAGCGGACATTGATGCAGAAGGGAGAAGGGGTTAGCTCCTACTTTCAAGACACTACAGACTAGCTTGCTGCAGTGGGGCCTACTCCTCAGTCTACCGCGATGGTAAGCACGACCCTAAATGGAGTCTCAGATGAATGGCAAATCTTCATCCAAAGTATATTGGGCAAGGAAAGACTACCTTCATGGGATGAGATGTGGGCAGCCCTTCAACATGAAGAATTAAGGAGGGATCTCGTTAAGGTCAACCTCAATGGAAACAGTGGGAGTAGCACGAAGACCAAGGAGGAGGAGGAGAATGCAGCTCTAGCATCAAATGGACAACAGATGCAGAAAACGGAAGGAGGACATTTCAAAGGTGAAATGTTTCAGATGTGGCGAGATGGGCCATTTTGCATCCTAGTGTCCGTTGAAGCAAAAGGATAAGGATGAGAAACATGATCCTAAGGTTCCTCCAACAAAAATTGACGAAGATGAGTTTGCCATGAGTGCCCACACATCTCCAGGAGTGACATGGGGCAATATAGAACTGTAGTCGAGAGAACTACATGTGGGCAACATCCTTGAGGAACCCACCTCTTGGATCAATTCCTTACTACAGGAGCCCGAGATTCAGCAGTAGCGAGATGGACTTAGTGTCAGATGATGCAATGGGTTGGCTGAAGAGACAAATACAATAGCCTGAGACCAGATACTGATCAGTGCAGAGCAAGGTTGGCAGCAGCGCAGATGACACCGTGCAAAAGGCGGCAGCAGCGCAAAAGATTCAGAGGGTCAAAGACTAGTAGCAATCAGATTCCAACATTCACATGATATTACGATGAACACAGTTAGTTCGGTAATTTTGGTTGTTTTTCAGTTGCTTCTCTCAGCAATTGAGTTGCAGTACGAATGCAGTGTTAGTAGTGGTAGTGCTAGCAGCATAGTAGATGCAGCATTTGAGAGGGAGTTGTAGTACAGATGCAGCAGTGGCAGTGGCAGTGTCATGGGCAGCATTACAGTAGTAGCAGTAGCATAGTGTTGATGGCAACGACAGTGCAGAAAGGAGATGCTTCAGAGACAGAGCAGCATGCAGTTGGACATTGTTGCTAGAGCACATTCCTCGCTAAGAGGGAGTGTTAGTTTTTGGTAGCATCAGATGTGCTCTAGCCATAAAAAATTGGTGGAGAGGCTAAGGCACATAAGTTCTAAAGAACCCAGAACTGTTTGGTGAAATTCCACCCAGATTGTATTTTATTAAAATAATTAATATTTTTAATGGGGTTCCTAAATTCTAAACTTAGGAAAATTAAAGTATTAATGGGTATTAATCAAAATACGGGTGAGAATGTTCTAGAAAGAGGATCAAGTCAAGTTTTTAATCTTAGCCGTTGTTTAGAGACTTAATCTCAGTCGTTGAAGTCTCTACGAGAAAAGTATAAGAAGGAAGCTTTGGGGTTCATTCAGGGACACACCGAGAGAACAAATTGATCTAGAGTTCGAAATTTTTGTGGCTAGGAAGCTGAGAAATTCAAACTAAGTGATCATTGTGCAGCAGAGGGCAAGTGATAGTTTAGGAATACTGGGCAGAGAGGCGAAGAGCCACCAATGGAAGCAACACAACACCTAGAGGGACTGATGCTAAGCCAGTCTGGGCCCACGCAAGCTTGACGTAGAGCCAAAAGAGCCAGCACAGAAGGGAAGTTGCCTTCACGCAAAAATCTTGAACTGTCGGGGAGCTGCCAGAACAGCCAGGAGAGGTTGATGCAGAGGCTCCAAGAGGCAGAAGAGATAGCGCAGGGCTAACGCAGAGCCTCTAAGGCTGACGAAAGCCTACGCAGGGCCAACCTAGAGATAGTCGGGGATTTGCTAGTTCTGCTGTTGGATCAACCGGAAATTGTCGGGTGAAGTGAGGTAATCACTCATTTTTCTGCCATTATATTTTTCTCTGTAACAGGATTGTCGGGAGGGCATCCAACATTGTATTCAGAACCACTGTTTAATAATATAAAACCCTCAAAGTTGTTGCACCAATTTTCCTGCATTGGATTTTTCCGAGGACTATTTTGTGCAAATATAACGGTGTCTTATGTATCTTGTTCTTTGCTCGGTTTCTTGTTTCATGTAATCAAGTTAAATTGGCATAGGCTGCAGAAGTAATTTACTTCAGTATTTTTTAGAAAATAACTTAATAATGTATATTAAAATCAAGTAGGAGAAGTAAATTCATTTTTGTTGCAGTAGGGGTTTCTTGAGTATAGGAATTTTCACGTCTTAGCCTATAAGCTTTGCTACAAAGTTCTCTTCATATAAAGGTACGATCATTGTTCTTTTAAATTTTGCTCTACATTACTAACATCGTTATGTCTAGGGTTTTGAATCGCAAGAGATTCTTGTTTGGTTAATCATCAGAATGTATCTACCCTCATTATATTTTGATCATTCGTATGGAACCGTAAAAGATTCTCTATAAAACCCTAACCTAAGGGTATGTCTATATTTATAAAACCCCAACCTACTTAGGGTTGATAATGAAGTCTAGAAATCCTATTTTCTTAATGTTTAGAGTTTTGGTATTGTTATAATAAAAACCATAGTCCTTTAGGGTTTGTTGTTAATGTTTAAATGAAACCCTAGATCCTTAGGGTTTGATAAATTAGGGTTTATGAGCAAAACTCTTGTGATGCCTATAATAAGATTCGAGGGATAAAACCTTAGTTGTGTATTCGTCTATTTGATTGAAACCCTAGCCTTGTCAAAAAAAATTATATCTCTAACTTTAATATATTTATATATGTGTCTTAGGATGACCTAGTAGGTAGTGTTGTAATTCATTAGTACATGACTGATCAAATATAATATATATAATATATAATATATATGCTGACCTATTTGTCATTGCTCATGGTTTAGTCCATGAATTCTAGAGTTTTAACAATGCTTGGTAAAGTTTGATAACCTAGAATTTGATGATATTATTAATATGTTTTAGTTTTGATATCTAGGGTTTGCAACAAGTCCTAGTAGAATCTAACATGCATAGTAGAATTGTTATTTGATTAAATTGCTAATATCTTAAGGCTTTGTGGAATCTAGAGTAAGAGTTTGTTACCCTGATTGAGTTGCTTCAAGTCTTAACAATAATCCTAACAAAAGGTTAAAATATGTTTCTCTTATTGAACCTAACTACGTTTAGGTATCAGATGTCTAAAGTTTGAAGGTTTTAATGCTCCCATTAATGACTTGATTTTTAGTACAGTTAACTTCATGCTTATGTATATTTGTATTTAGTTGTACTTGCTATGGAAAGATTTGTAGGTACATAATCTTCCAAATAATGGAGATATTCATATAAGCATGATGAAGGAAGATAAACTTGATATCGTAAGAAGGAATGGAGCCATAAAAGATTCTCCAATGTTATGGAAGAAGGAAGTGGTTAATCTCCCTAAGTTGAGAGGGAGCCTGGATAGAAGAAAGGGTATATCTCCCTAGTTGAGAGGGAAGGCATATTACGACAATGAATACTTTGAAGTAAAGTACTATCGATAAATGCCCATCATTCATGAAGTTGCAAACACAAGACTTGAGAAGTACTACGGCTATATTTGGTACTGCTAAAGAAGTGGTAGAAGAAAGCTTCCGACAAGATGTATTTGGATAACTTGTTGATGATATAAGCAACATCCAAAACTCAAAGGTTTGTGTTTACGTGTTTGTATCTTTGAAAGTTTATTACTAATTGGAGTTGTGATTGTACAGGTAAATCTCTCCACAAGAAGGTTGAAACAATTTGGAAGCATGCTTGGACAAATGGATATATCTAGTTTATTAGGGAGAGTTGAAGCATCTAATGGCGGATGCTTGGGAGGACATTTGCTCGGCCTGTGTGTTGATCTATAGATCCCGAAGAGGGAGGGTGGCATTAGTCTTGGAGCTCTGAACTTGGATACGCACCTAGATCCCTAGGTTGATGGTTAGTTAGTAACCTAATGGTACCTAGACTAGCTAAAAGCTTTATTCCATCTTAGTCCCACCCGGATAGATAACCTTGGTCAAGCATCTAGTCCGTGGCACTGAGTGTGCTTGAACTCTTCGTAGTTCATTTTGGAGATGTTCCATGTACCTCTATATAGCTGTAATTATGAATACCTCCCTAGTTAAGAGGGAGTGTTGAAGAATGTAACTAGGTTCGGTCTTCATAAATGGATTTAAGTCACAATATAATGTATTTGTCAAAAGAAGGAAAATAAAATTTTATTATTATTAAAATTGACTTATTAAAGCATGGGTTTCATTCTTGGGTCAATTATTTTAAGGTCAAAGCCTCCATTGCAGGCTTCTAGGGTTTGTTTCAAGTGTCCTTGTCCATGTCATGATGTAAAGAACCCTTCTTGGGAATTATTTGTCAGGAAAGAAATTTATTTTATATTAAAATTACTCTTCTAGGCCACCACCACCAAGTCGGCCTCAAAACTGGACAAGTCAGCCTAAAATTGGGCAGCAAAATCACTATATAAAAAGGCAACAACTCGACCTCATTTGTCACACACACACAACAAGTTCGATCTGCAATAACTGGGCCAAAAAAAGGTGTAAAATTCAAGGAAGAAGGAGAAGAAGGATAACGAAGGAGGACTCTTCCAAGCATAAAAATCGAAATTTTCTCTCTTTCCCACACGTGTGAAGTTGTGCAGCGGCTGGAAAGGGGGCCGAAATTTTTTAGTAACTGGGAAGCCGAAATTCTGCTACAGGAGGTCGAAATACTACAATTGGAAAGTCGAATTTTTGGATTATTGTTGGGTTGGATCTGCTGGTTAAGAAGAGACTACTATGTCACCTTGGAAATTTTGACTTGGTGGAAGAGGAAAGTTTGTTGGTCTAGGGCCTTAGTCCGTCTCAATTTGAATTACTGAAGGAAGAGTTCTTGACTAGGTTTTCCCCTATATAGGGGTTTTAGCCTTAGCTGTCCGCCTACATCTGGTGTCCATAATCTTCATATTTTGTTTTTGATAATTGCTTGATGAACTAAGATAAAAGAAGAACATAAGAAAGATACAAAGATTCAAAAATATTACAAGTAATTATCAACTAAAGAAAATCCTTCTGCCTTTATGATTTGCTAAGAAACCCGAGGACTTTGTTCCTTCTTGTTGATTATCCTTGAAAAGCCTTTTCTTTGGCTGCTATATGACATTGTGCACTTTATCACTTCAAATAATTCAAACCCTAACATATAACAGCCATATCCATGTTCAAGGAATTGAGTACTTCAATTGTGGTATACAATATCTACACCTTTCTAGGCTGTGCTGATACTCTATCCAATATTACAGACCTAATACCTAGCACCTTGAACCATAGTATTAGAATATCCTTTAGGTGATCTAATGAAGCCTCCCTTGTGCTCATACCACTAAAGAGCAGGGGAAAGGTTGTTGAGTTAACAGTGGCAACTCTTTCTCTTGTTGACATAAGGTCTGGCCCTGCCTGGTGAGGTTTTGCACTGGGCCTGCTAGATTTTGTGGCAACACTTCCCATTGCAGTGTTCCTCTTTCCATATTATCATTGGCCATTGTACTCTCTTTCCATTTTACAATTAATTATTGCATAATGATTTGAGTACAGATGTGTGATGTGGTTGTTGTACCCATTGAAAGCTATGGCTATGTTAAGTTCCTCCTGAAAAGAAAGTATTTAAAAATAAACAATGAACTAATTAGTCTTACACACGAAGAAAACTTTTCTGCTGGATTTCCCTAAGATCTCAATTGGCAGGAAAGCATAATTAGTGGATACCAAGACAACATTGAGAAAAAACAAACACAAACAGTGTAGCAACAGTATACAAGAAAGAATCAAATTGACAGCACAAGCTTCGAAAACACAAAGGGGGCCTAAAAGATGAAAGACGGACTGACAATGTTTCTTCCCTTGCTGTAGACTTAGAATTTGGGAATCAGCAGTTTTGAAAAAATCCAGAGAACTACTTTGTCATACTTGGTATTATGTAGCGCCTAAGGAAAAAAGTTTAGATGAACAGAGTAGGTGAAGGTTGCATTATTTTCATAATGTCAATTGAGGAAAAATGATTACCAGCAGAAGCCACTCAATATCTTTGCACACCCCTTTAAGACTCGTTAGAGTATTTAATACCGTAATGCCCCATTTTTTACCATGGCAACAAAATTTGTACACCCCTTTAAGACTCATTATAGTATTTAATACCATAATGCCCCATTTTTTACCATGGCAACAAAACATCACGTAACCTAAATTGAGTACGTCATAAATTTACAATTCACAAATAAGAAAGCCATCATTGAGACTCTTCTATTTCACGGGCACCATGTGAAGAGAAAGGAATGCATCACACTAAAGATCCTAGTATCTATGTGACAGAAAATATGCATTCAAAATGAGAATGCACAATCATGCTAACAACAATTTGAAGTTCACTCATCATGCTAACAACTGTACTATAACTATATGCCTCCAAAAAGTAAATGATACAAAGAGATTAAGTAAATACAAACACAAGCTGAATGCAAAGGCCTATAAATAGCATAATTAAAAAAGCCAAAAGAGATTACCCGTTTTCCCCATTCCGATGCTTGGTCAATCAGGTATGAATATTCCAAATCTTCAAAGCATTTTTGCAAAGAAGAAAGTGGCTCATTAAAGTACACTGGAAGACAAACTCCAGAAAGATCCTTTCCAATATTGTCTTTTATAATTGACCAGAGACCAACTGCTTTCTCCTTTTCCAATGGTTCAGGCAACTTCTTTCTCCTTTCCACATGAGGATAATTGAGTCCAATCATTTCTATGTCTGCATCTATGCCATTCACAGAAGCTGAGCGAAGAAACCGTTTATCATCTAGAAGCTCCTCACATGGATCTACTGATCTTTGTGAGTATCCAGAACTCATGCTTCTCATAGAATGCGATGATAAAAATTCCTTTGTGTCAAAAAATGTGTCATCATCTTCATCTGTTTCTCCATCCACGCCATCTTGGCTTTCAATTTCTTCATCTGATTCTGTTGCAGTCCCTTCTGTAATAATATTTTTCCATGCAAGACTCTGAGACCCGAAAGAAATCATAAAGCATATCTTCTAAATGCACGAAAACAAATGAAAAGAAATGTTCACAGGAAAAAGACATGAGCTAGCAGTGGTTGATATTTTACAGCAAGGTATCATATAAACATTTATCATGGTTGCTTTCTCTATACTAAGAAATTGTATTAAAACAAGGTAGATTTAACCAAAATTTGTGAGAAAATAGATTTCACTACGACGAGAGGGCTCACAGATCAAATATAAAGCTAATAAAATAAGAGTGATTTCATGAAAGAACTATAAAACTACTCAAAAACATAAGACATTCATTACATTTTCGGGGCCAAGATACAAGGAAATCAAGTTAATAAATGGGAGCAATTTCAAGATAGGACTATGGAACGAAGTAACATAAAACATCATAATATATTAGGGGCTAAACCACTAACAAAGTGTAGAACAGGAAATATTAATAAAACAACAATGCATAATATCACACAGTTTTAAAATACAGCTAAAACATTTTGTACACTGAACAAGTTAATATACACTTACACCAACTGGTCTATAATAAGCACAGCGTTCAAGGTGTAAACATAAATTATGTGAATAGCATGAAGTCCTCATTGAGAACTAAATACAGAATGACTTGTAAACAGAGACCATGATTATATCTTCGGGAATTTTTCAAAATCAATAAAGAAAAAGAAAGATTGTAGTCAATCGAACATAGGCAAATACTGCTATGTTAGCAAGAACGCAACATTCTCTTATTGATTTTCACTTTATTGCTGATTTTGGGTAGCATCAGTTGTGCTCTAGCTCCTAAATTTTGTGGAGGGGCTAGAACACATGAGATCTCCAAAACCGGGAAATCGTTTGGAGAAATTCCACCCGGATTGTGAGTTATTAAAATAATTAATAATTTTAATGGGGTTACTAAGTCTAAACTTAGGAAAAAATATTAATAGGTATTAGTAAAAATATGGCTGAGAAGCTTCTAAGAGACGAGGATCAAGTCTGTTTTAATCTTAGCCGTTGATTAGGGACTTAATCTCGGACGTTGATTCATCAATAGGAAAAGTATAAGAGGAGGCTTGAGGGTCAGTTGGAGATACACCAAGTTGATCGGTCAGTTCGATTTTTCTGGGGCATGGTTTGCTGAGAAAATCGAACAAGTCATCTGAGTTGAAGTGATAGGGGCAGAAACAAATATTTCGATAGCAAAGGAGTTCCGAGCCAAAGCGTACGTGGCAAAGAGGCAGCAGTAGCATTAGAGAGGTAGCGCAGAGGCCTACGCAACCCAGGAAGGGGCTCACGTAGTGCTGACGCAGGCCAGGAGGGTCTCTTGCAGTTGCAGTGCAAAGTATTTGTTAGAAGTTCAAGATTTTGCCAGAGAAGCGAAGTTCTAAGCCAGGAGGGTTGAACAGCAGTCTTCCTCCAACAAATTGATCCAGCAGAAGGGGTGACGCAGTTTCCTAGAGGCAAGACACTGGCCCAAGTAGTGATTGCGTTGGGATTTCGCAGTGTTTGCTAGAGTCAAGCCACTGAGTGGATCAGTTGTGACTTAGAGAACGAGGTAAACCCTCGTATGTATTTCTTGTTGTCGTGATTTCCCTGAAAGGTTAGTCGGTGTGAGAGGCAACTTGTTGTACTCAGATTTTGCATTTTTAATAATACAAACGCTCTATCTGCTACACCGATTTTCCCGCATTGGGTTTTTCCGGCGACATGTTGTCCAAAAATAACGGTGTCCCTTGTGTGTTTGTCTCATCTATTGTTTCAGTTTATGATCTGAATGTCAGTGTAGTCTGCAATAGTGTTTTTCATCATTGTTTATAATTAATTAACTTGTTGAATGAAATAACAAGTAGGAGATGATAAACTAGTGACTGCAGTAGGATTTCTGTTTGTATAGATTCAGAAATTTTCACATTTATAACCTTGCAGTGTTGCACCTCATATTGTCCAAGGTCCCACTTTATGATTTTCAACACATTATGGAAATTTGATACTGGTTCCTTGGAGCTATTGGACCGACTTGGGAGGATTCATCTTCATGGATTCCTCATCCCTCTTCAAATTCTCCAAGGGTGAAATCGAAGCAAAGAACATTATCAGAATGGCGCAACAAAAGCTTCTGATGGCCTACCTAAAGATCACTTCAATGGCAAGTCCGGATCTAACGGTGGAAGGAAAGGCAAATGCCTTGGTTGCAATAAGTTCGGCCCTTATGCGAAGGAGTGTCTGAATGGCAGGGACACATCACTTGATGATGATAACAACCATTCTAGGGACATCTTCAATGATCAGAGGAATGACAGTGCAGGTCATCAAGGAAATGGCTGAATCTTCAAAGAAAGCAAGGAACCCCAGGTATCGAGAATCAAATGTTGTTTATGATAAGATAAACAAGTTGTTATCTTGTATTGGCCCTCTCCTTCAGATTTTGTGGGAATATAGCTTATTGATTATAGTGCTTCAAGGCACTTCATCGGATAGAAGGGTGCACTCTCTAATTTGGTAGAGATGGAAACAATTGTGGGACTATATTTGGAGTCAATGCCACCTATCCCAAAAAGGGTGTAGGAAATGTTACCCCTCAATTGAATGAGGGTAACTTGATTCATTTACGAGAATCTCTTTAAGTTTATGTACCTAACCGCAAGAAGAACCTGGTGTCCATTTCAACAATGCAAATCAAAGGTTTCAGGGTGGCAGTCATCGATGGAAAGGTACGTGTTTGAAAATAGAATTTTCAAAAGATGCTTTTACTCATGGGTTCAGGGTTGGCAATTTATATCAAGTTGCAGGATGGTCCATTGGGGATCATGTCAATTGACATATCTCATCTATAACACTGGAGGTCTACTTATGGGGCCCTACCCGATGTGAGTCAGATGGTGACAGGGATGCTTGAATTCAAGAAGAGCATGAAAGTACATGTCTGAAATGTACCCAGGAAAATCTTACAAGAGGACCATTCCCCCCATGCAACAGGTCCACAGGTTTGGAACAACCCGAGGGGTTTGAGATTCATGATCGGGAATCTCATGTATATAGGTGGAAGAAAGCCCTCTATGGCTTGAAGCAAAACACCCCAGGCGTAGTATGAGAGGACTGATAATTGTTGGATGAAGCTAAGATTCACTAGGAGTGAAATCGATCCAAACCATTGCCCAAAGGTTGTGGATGATAGACCTCTCATACCTGCACCTTATGAGGACGACCTAATTTTGACAGGTGCAGACCCTCTCATTTGCAGAAGTGAGAGAGTTGGATTTCAAATGTGGAATGATAAACTGCAAGCCCGTGACCACCTCGAGGATCTTAACTTTCAGAAGTTATATGGTAGTGATGCCGGACCAGATTTGGGAAATGCCTCTGAGTTTCATAAACTCATACTAGCATTGATGTTCTTGGTGAACTTTCGTCCGGACATATGTTTTGCAGTTAGCATGATGAGCTCATATATGGTTGAGCCTCACTGGATTGGTTCCAAGAATCTTCTGAGATATCTTCAGGCCACAATCCCTCATGGATTGAGATACAATGTCGGAAATGTGAAGTTGCATGATGATACTAACTGGGCAGGCAGTGTAGAGGATCGCAAGAGCACTTCTGAGTGTTGGTTTACTTTGGGTTCTGCTTAGATATCCTAGATGAGCAGGAAGGAGAAGTCGGTTGCTATAAGCACCGTTGAGACCGAATACATAGCTACAAGTATGATCTCGTGTGAAGCTGTCTGGTTGTGGAAGCTCCTCAGCGAGCTATTCATACACATGATGGATACCACCATAATCCTCTGTGTCAACCAGGGGGGATTCGATTGTTGAGGAATCTTGTATTCTATAATTGCTCCAGTATATAGACATCAGATACTACCTTATCTGGGATATGGTACGTCGATAAGCGAGGAGGCTCCATTGCATTGAGACTGATGTACAAGTCGCAGACATTCTGTCTAAGCCTCGGGGAAATGTCAAATTCGTGACTTTCCCGAACGACTTGGAGTCGTTGAGAGACCTTCTGATAAGGGTCCTACATGATGCATGCATTGAGCTCTGGGAGCTTCGGGGGGCTTGGGGTACTACTGGAACAACACGCGACCATAGGGCGACTCACCCTCCCCTAATGGTGCGCTGTGTACAGGGTGAATGGCTCAGCCTTACCCTGTGATACCCCAAGGCGACTTAGGGACAGGATGAATGGTTCTCCTCTCGAGGCATCCTACCCATGCAGTCTGGGACTCATGGGAAGTACCTCATCTGGCCAATGAGCAGGGAAATGGGGTTAGGGACCATAGTAGTAGTATCGATGGACGCATCGTTGTATCTACCGTACTACCTATGCTAGGATGACCTTCATTGATCTGGGATCAGTATGAGTGGTTTGAAACACTCTCTTGTGATATTGATCTTGGATCAATGAAACTGACTTCGGGTCAGTAAGAGTAGTATGACACACTCTCTTCATATGTAACTAACTTCGGCTCAGTAGAGAATGGTATGAGACATTCTCAATCAATTCTTCTTCTTCATGGTTCAGCAGAGCAGAGCAGAGTAGAGCATAGCATAGCAGTGCAGGGCACTAATGGCAGAGATAGTACAGTCAGACATATGGATCAGCGGATGGAGTTCTCCCTAGTTGAGAGGGAGTGTTAAAATTGGCAACTAGGGCCAAACTCCATGTGGGTCATCTTATTTATGGCCGCTGATATTTTTCTTAGATCCCTCTCATCAAGAGGTGTAGGATTGATCTAAAGATCATCCGATTCCGATAAGTATTCGTGGAGTTATGAATTTGTTTGTGTTATAAGTCATTTCATCAAAGTCAGCTAGCAACCAAATAAACCCCACATGTGCTCAATGTTTTAGTATAGAAGGAGATGACTTGAGAGTCATTTCACACACACACTTCTATCTTGATTTCTCTCCACTTGTCTTGGGTTTTAGTGGAAGAGAAATCTAGGAGTGGAAGCCCTAGACGTTGGAGGAAACGAGGCTGCCCTACACGCAGATGGAAGGCAACCCTAGACACAGATGGAAGGCAACCCTAGACGCAGACTAAAGACTGCCCTAACGTAGACCTAAAGGCTGCCCTAAACATTTGTCTAATCCAGCCATAAACGATGGTCTAATCCATCCCTAAACGCTAGTCTAATTCAGCCCTAACCGTAGTCAAACAAGAGAGTCTTAGCGGCAGCATGAAGGGTCAAAGGGACAACGTGTAGGCTGCCCTAGACAGCGTGAAAGGTTGCGTGGACACCAAGGTCTTAGTCGTTGTATAAAGGGTCAAAGGGACAGCGTGGAGGCTGCCCTAGATAGCATGAAGGGTTGTATGGACAGCAGCTTCTCAACGGAGGTAAGCCGCACTCTTTTCAAGGACTGTTGCAGAGTTTAGAGGCGGTTGTTAGGGTACTATTGATGCCCTAACCAGAGTTGCTGAACTACAACAGTGCACTAGCATTCAAGTATAAGTATGAGGATAATTTGATGATGGGAGTGTTGCTAGAAGAATCAATGTAAGCATGTACAGCTTGGCAAGCATGGCAAGCTTAACAAGCTGTGATGGGACAACAGCTATGACATGGTAGTAAAGGTACATGGTGCCGCAAACTCATTGGACATCACAATGATGGGACAATAGCTGTGACATGGCAGCAAAGGTACATGGTGCTGCAAACTCATTAGACAGCAGCATGTTAGGATAACACAATGATTAGGACAGCTATGACATTGTGTAGTTGTGGCACAATAGGATAGCAGCAACAGCAAGTACATGGTGACAAGCATGGTGCTGCTAACACATTGGGACAGCTTGGCAATGATGCTTGTTGGAGCATAACAGTGGGACAGTAGTATGGCACATGGGACAACAGTGCAACATAAGGTGAAACAGTATGATGTGTACAGCATGAGGTCCAGCATTGTAATGATGGGTGCAGTGCGGTGAGGTGCAGCATGATGACAAGATGCAGCACAATGATAGGTAAAGGAGTCACCTTGGAGAATCAGTCAAAGAAGCATGTTTTCAAATAATCTCACGTATCATCGCCTTAGAGATGATCTATGTTCTTATCTAGATAAGTCAAAGTGTTGACTTCTGTTGTAAATGTAATATATCTCTCTCTCTCTCTGTTGAACTATTGAAGAACATATAAGAAGAATTGATCAAGGGTTTCCCCACATTGGGGTTTGTCCCTGGCTAGCGCCACATCTTGTGTCCTCTTGTCTTGGCTTGTCTTCTGCGATTTATGTTTATGTTCTATCTACAGTTTACTTTAACGTTGATGTGATTGCTCATCTAGAAAAGATATTGAGCTAACTGTGAAAATTGAAATAAATTGCTCTAAGCACAGAACATAGCTAAAATTAACTTGTCACATAATAGCATAGAGAAAAGAACAGTGAAATACAAGCACAAGAATCAATCACATTGACACAGTTACTTTTGGACAATAGTCCCCAGAAAAACCCAATCTGAGAAAACTGGTGCAGCAGATAAGGGTTTATTTATTATTTCTTCAACAACAATCTCTTTACAAGGAATGATTTTGCAGAACACAGAGAAACCTCTACGAAAACACCTGAGAAAATTTTCCTCCTCCCTTTGGAGAAATTCTGACACCCCAGAGACCCTCCAGCCTTCACTGTGTCATCTGCGTGAGGACTGCGTCCCTATCTGCGTTGTCTCTTAGAGCTCTTCCCCATGTGTTATCTCTCTGATGCCCTGCGTCACCTCCTCCTTTGCCTCTGACTGATGCTAATACCCTCCTCTTCCTTCACGCTGCAACTCTACCTCTGAAATCGAACTCTTTCTCCCTGAGAATCAATTTCCCTCACGTTACTGAGAATTTGCCTGCTATATCTCCAATTGACCCTCAAGCCTCCTCTTATACTTTTCCTGTTGATGAAACAACGGTTGAGATCTAATCTCTACTCAACGGCTAAGACTAAATTAGACTTGATCCTCGTCTCTTAAAAGCTTCTCACCCATATTTTCATTAATACCCATTAATATTTTTTTTCCTAAGTTCAAACTTAGGAACCGCATTAAAAATATTAATTATGTTAATAAATTACAATTCAAGTGGAATTTCACCTGGATTAAGTGGTCTCACACTTGCAGGGCAAGGATACAACCCAGGAGATGTGGGAAGCCTTGTCGTCTCTGTATGAAGTCTCTTCCGAACAGTGGAAGATGTATTTAGAGCAGAAGTTGCAACAAACCTTGATGCAAAAAGGAGATGGGGTGAACCTCTATCTTCAACGCCTTCAAGAAACTAGAGACCAACATGCTGCAGTGGGGTCCACTCCTCAGCCAACCACGCTGGTGAGGATAGCCCTGAATGGAGTCTCGGATGAATGGCAAGTTTTCATCCAAAGCATATTGGGCAGGGAAAAACTACTTTCATGGGAGGAGATGTGGGCGGCTCTTCAACAAGAGGAGTTAAGGAGGGATCTAGTGAAGGTCAACCTCAATGGCAGCAATGGAAGTGGCACAAAGACAAAGGAGGAAAATGCAGCTCTAGCATCGAAGGGACAGCAAAAGCCGAAGCGAAAGAAGGACGTTTCGAAGGTGAAATGCTTCAGATGTAGCGAGATGGGTCACTTTGCATCTCAGTGTCCTTTGAAGCAAAAGGATAAGGACGAGAAGCATGACCCAAAGGTTGCAACTGCGAAGATAGATGAAGAAGAGTATGCCATGAGTGCCCATGCATCTCCAAGAGGGAGATGGGGCGATATTGAGCTGTAGTCGAGAGGACTACATGTGGGCAAGGTCCTTGAGGATTCCACCTCTTGGATCAATTCCTTGATACGGGAGCCCAAGATTCAGCAATAGCGAACTGGACTTAGTGTCAGATGATGCAGTGGAGTGTTTGGAGGACAGATGCAGTGGCTTGGGACCAGAGACTGATCAGTGGAAAGCAAGGTTGGCAGCGGTGTAGATGGCACAGTGCAGAAGTCAGCAACAACGCAGAAGTCAGCAATAGCACAGAAGATTCAGAGGGTCAATAGCAGTCAAACTCCAACATTCATTGTATTATGTTGAACACAGTTAAGTTCATCTAATTTTGGATGTTTTTCAGTTGCTTCTCTCGACAACTGAGTTGCAGTACAGATGCAATATTAGCAGTCGCAGTACTAGCAACATAGCAGATGAAACGTTTGAGAGGGAGGTGTAGTACAGATGCAATAATTGCAATGGTAATGTCATGGGCAGCAATACAGTAGCAACACCAGCACAGTGTTGGTGGCAGTAGTAGTGCAAAAAGGAGGTGCTTCAAAAATAGAGCAGCATGCAGGTGGACATTGTTGCTAGAGCACTTTCCTCGCTAAGAGGGAGTGTTAGTTTTTCATAGCATCGGATGTTCTCTAGCCTTGAAATTTGTTGGAGAGGCTAAGGCATGTGAGTTCTAAAGAACCCAGAAACCGTTTGGTGAAATTCCACCCGGATTGTATTTTATTAAAATAATTAATATTTTTAATGGAATTCCTAAGTCTAAACTTAGGGAAATTAAAATATTAATGGATATTAATCAAAATATGAGTGAGAATAATCTAGAAGGCAGATCAAGTCATGTTTTATTCTTAGTCGTTGATTAAAGACTTAATCTCAGTCGTTGAAGACTCAACAGGAAAAGTATAAAATGGAGGCTTGGGGTTCATTTGGAAACACACATAGAGAGAACGAATTGATCTGGAGTTTGATTTCAGGGGCTAGCAAGATGAGAATTCGAACTGAGTGATCATTCTGCAACAGAGGGGCAAGGATAGTTCAGGAATATTGGACAAAGAAGTGGAGAGACACTAGTAGGGGCAGTGTAGCAACTAGAAGGACTGACATTGGGCAAATATGCGCCCACGCAGGCCTGACGCAAAGCCAGAAGGGCCAGCGCAAAAGCAGAATCTTCCCTCACGTAGAAAGTTGGAACTACCGGGGAGCTGCTGAAAAAGCCGGGAGAGGTTGATGCAGAATTTCCAGAGGCAGAAGAGACATTGCAGACATTGACGCAGGACCAACGCAGAGATAATCAGAGATAGCCAGTTCTGCTGCTGGATCAGCCAGAATTTGCAAGGTGAAGTGAGGTAAAACTCACTCAGTTTTACACCATTATATTTTCTCTATCACTGGATTGTCGAGAGGGCATCCAGTATTGTATTAAGAATGACTGCTTAATAATAGAAAACCCTCAAAGCTGCTGCACCGGTTTTCCCGCATTGGGTTTTTCTGGGGACTATTTTGTCCAAAAATAATTGTCCTATGTATCTTGTTCTTTGCTCAGTTTTTTGTTATATGTAATCAAATTTAAAGTAGTGTGGGTTGTAGAAGTAATTTACTTCAGTATTCAGAAAATAACTTGATAATGTATATTAAAATCAAGTGGGAGAAGTAAATTCAGTTTTGCTACAGTAGGGGTTCCTTGGAGTAGGAATTTTCACACGTGAGCCCTTCTAGCTCAACGTCAACCCCTCATGGGTACTGCACTGCCTCATTCTAGTGTCTCTCTACCTCTCTGCTACGTGTCCTTGCTCAGGAGAAGACTCTCCAACCAAACTATCCATGTCCCTCACTGCAAAAGCTCACTATCGAAATTCTCCCGACAGCTGCTCTACTTCAGAAAATCGAACTTCTGAACTCTTTGTGTGTCTTTCCAAATGACCCTCAAGCTTCCTTAAACAATTTTCTCGTTGACATTCAACGGCCCGGATTAGAAGCTAATCAATGGCTAAGATCATTTCTACTTGATCCTCGTCTTCTTCTAGAAGTCACACCCACAGTTTATATTAATACCCTTTAATTATTTTATTTTCCTAAGATTAGACTTAGGGTCCCATTAATAATAATTAATTATTTTAATATAATTGTTTCTGGGTGGAATTTCCCAAAACACTTTCTGGGTTCTTTCAAATACATGTGCCTAATCCTCCTACAAAATCTGAGACTTAGAGCACATCCGATGCTACCAGAAATCAACATTCCCTCTTAGCAAGGAATGTGCTCTAGCAATGCAACCTATTGAAGCATCACTCTATTATGTAACATCTCCCTCTCTGTTGCTGATGTCTGACATGCTATCCACCAACCACTGCGCAAACGTTGCATTTGTACTGTTGCTGACCTTGCCACTGTCAACACTGCATTCGTACTGCAACTCACTCTGAATTTATGCATCCATGTTGCTACTAGCACTGCCACAACCAACTGCCTCTGCAATGCAAATTGTCGCTATTACCGTATCAGCAACAGAAAAACATCCCAAACTACTTAACTAATTGTGTTCAGTATGACACCATGTGAATGTTGGAGCCTGACTACTGCTAGTCTCTGTGTTGACCCTCTGAATCTTCTGCATTGTTGTTGACCTCTGGTTTCCGCCATCTACACTGTTGCCAACTCTGCTCTACGTTGTTCAGTCTCTGGCGCTCCTAACCACTACAATTGTCTCTCCGACACTCCTCGGCACCATCCGGCACTAGTCCATGCTACTACTTCTGATCTGGGCTCCCGTAGCAAGGAATTGATCCGAGATTGGGGCTCCTCAAGGATCCTACCCATATGTACCTCTTTCAAACTACTGCTCCAAATCAGCCCACCTCCCTCCTAGAGGTATCTCGGCTGTCATGGCAAACTCCTCCTCCTCAATCTTCACGGGTGCAGCCTTCGGATCATGCTTCTCATCTTTTTCCTTCTTACTGAGAGTGTTGCGTAGTGACCCATCTCACCACACCCGAAGCATTTTATCTTCGAGACGTCCTTCTTACGTCTTTGCTACTCCTACTGCCCCTTCGATGCAAGGGTTGCATTCTTCCACTCCTCCTTGGGCTTCGACCCACTATTGCTACTTCTGTCAAGCTTACACTTGACCAAGTCTCTCCTCAGCTCCTCAGGCTTGAGAGCTACCTACATCTCATCCCAATTCGGCAAAATCGCCCTGCCTAGGTAAAATTCATTTCCTTCTCCTAGGGTTTTGAAGGCAATTTCTCTTGGATGGTCAAATCATCAACAAAACTTGTGTCTTGATGTTCATACACCTTCCCCTATCCTTAATATATCTTATTAAACACTTCCCATCACTAAGATCCCTCAAATTCCTCATTTTCCCACAAACCCTAGTTTCTTGCTAGAATTTGACAATTTTCTAGGCTAAGCATGTGTTTAGCCCTTTTGGACCCCTTCCCCTCACTCAATCTTTGAAATTCCACTTTTCCTTGTTTCCTAACATCCCTCCCTACTTCCCAAAATTTCCTCAAGAATTTAGAAGCCCCTTATCCCCTTCATTTCCCTTCATTTCGACAAATCCCCTGTTCCACATCGGGATAGGTTTTACTCAAATGATGTTTCTGAGCAAGGAAAAATGAATTTGGAAAGAGTGAGAGAGGTTTTTATCCACAATAGGCCAAGGAAGAAAAACCTCCTTCATTTTGTACATAGGTGTCATGGTTTTAGAGAAATGTCAAAAATAAAGTTGCCTCAGGAGGGCAGCTGCACCTCTCAAATGACCTTGGGAAAATCAAGATTTCTCCTAGCCTAGTTGACCAAATGACTTGCTTGATGATTTAAATGATATCTAGACAGAGAGAGCTTTCCAATGAGCTATCATGAGCTCAATTTGAATTTTGACAGGGCAAATGACCTCCAAATTGGAAAATTCAAGATGTTTTGGAAAGTAGACTCGATAAGCTTTCCAACGAGCTATCCCGTGCCCAATTTGGACACCAGGAAGGCCTCCAAAACTGGTCTGCAAAAATGCACTACGCACCGGGCAAGGTTTTCCTTTGTTAATTTGCATTGGTGCTACGCACCTGGCAGCCAAGCCCTAAAACGCTCCAAAATCACTCAATTTGTTTCAAATCTTTCAAGTTACCTCTTGGCAAGTAAGTAAATCAATCCTTCTTGTTGAAAAGGGTTTTGCATCAATCTTTGGTGACTCTTTTACTCATGAAGTCAAACCCTAGTTTTCACTAAACTGTCTAATAACTTTTAAAGTTCCCTCATTCATTTGTTGTTCCCTAAACCCCATTCCCTTATATAAATTCGCCAAACATTATTCCCTCATATATTCTCCCTAAATCGCACTCTTCACATACAAATTTCCCAAACCCTACACACTCTCCCTGAAACCCTACACACTTTATCCTACTCACTCCCTAAACCCTACTGACATTCCTAAACCCTATTCACACATACATTTCCACACTCCCTCCCCCATACACTCTGCCCATTCCATTCCTCCATCTTATTCCATACTATTATCCACAAACCATTCATATATAATCACATTTTTCAAAACCAAGGGAAAACAATGGAAAAAGACAGTGAATATGACTATGAGGAAGAGACACTCAGTGGTAGTTAGATGAAGAGACATAAGCAACAAAGCAAAGGCAGAGAGAAGATGCACAAGGATGATATAGATGACGAACAAGAAAGAGAACAAACAGTTGGAGGATAAGCAAAGCCTAATGGAGCTAGAAATGTTGAAACTGAAGAGGCAAAATGACAAAGAGGACCATGTCACTTTCACTTCCACTGAACAAGAGATAGAGAATGACAAGGAGTCTTGGTTGGAGAAGATGAGCATGCACTTGGAGAGGTTGCTTGAGAAGGCAAACAAAGAGAAGAAAATGCTTCGTCACTTAGCCTACCACTACGTAACCCGGAACAAGATTTGTAATGCAAGGATAAAGAGGCTAAAAGCCAAGCTAAGAAGAGTCTCGAGGAACAAGAAAGAGCAAGATAAACTCAAGATCTTGGCCGAAGCATCATTGGCCCAGCAAAGCACCTAACATAGATCACTCATGCCAAATTTCAAGAAATTTGGTAAACTTTTTGAAATTTTTGAATTTTTCAGGGAAACCAATGGATAAGGCACTGGTCTACGAAACCAGAGATTCTGGGTTCGATCCCCAGCGGAGTCGCCACTATGTTAGAGCCTAAATCTATCTCAGGCTGAAGGAAGGCGGGTCTAGGGTAACATCAAACCATGCTTAACCTGGTTGCTAGCCCTACCAGGTCAAGAGAGGGCTCTCTCCTTGTCAATCTCAATGAAAATTTATCAAGGAAAGCTTGAGATGACTGATATAAAGACTAATTTTAGGCTAGGTATGCTTGCTCAGAGGAATTTGATTGATTTTAATGATTAGTTGCTGGATCAGATGGGAAAGGCAACTTTGGGTCCGGGGAATAAACACAGATTTGCAGAGGTTTCTGTGGGGCGAGGTAGGCAAGTATTTTAGCACTTTGAAATGGGTGTATGGTGAGTCTAAAGACTGGTGAGGAACTAGAGAGGACATGCAAAAGTCATGAGTCCTCTTCAAACAGTAAAAAACATGTAAAACTAAATAAACCCTAAGGTAGAGCACTGAAACACCAACGAATTCTACCTTTTATACTTGATTCATTTAGCTATGAAGAATAAAAGAGATGATGGCACACATAAACATAAGATCACTGAATAACTGAGAAGGAAACTATGCTAATTCACATTACTACAAAAATCCCACAAAATGCTGCAAAACCCTGGTTTATTTCCTTGCCAAACTCCAGAAGTGATGTACAATAATGCTCAATGTATCCACAAGAGTCCAACCTTTATAAATCACTGAAAAAACACATGATATAGACCTCCAAACCACCTGTGCTATCCATCAGGGGTCGAATCAATGAGAAGAGTGGTGGTTTCAACCATCTCTAAACTAGGAACACAAAAATAAGCAGTGGAACAGCTTGCCTCTAAAACCTAGGAAACTGATTCATTCAACTCTAAACCACCTACAACTGATGTATCTACCTTATCAAGTCAATTTTTATCATTTTTACATCATAGTACATCAATTTACATCATGTCACATCATGAATTTGACCATAAGAGAGAAAAAGTCAAACTAGAAGAAAACTAGGCATAAAACAAAGTTTTTAAGCAAAATTGGCACTTTTTCATCCTATGCGTAGCGCCATTTTTTCTATGCATAGCGCTTTTTCCAAGCTACTTTTGGAGGGCTTTCAGAGGTCCAAATCAAGTGCAGGATAGCTCGTTGGAAAGCCTTGCGAGTCTACTTTCTGGAACAACTCAAATATTTTTATTTGGAGTCCATTTTCCCCTCCAAAATTGCAATCTTCCAAGACTACTTCCTGTGTGGCCAAAAAGTGGCAGAGAGAGCATTTTTTGGGTGTTTTTGGCCCCCTTTTGGAGGTCCAAAACTTGTCAAAATTTCTTCGTAATTTCTGAGCATGCATAACTTTTCATAAGGAATCCAAAAATGTCAAGTTTTCTTCAAATGGAGGTCCCTATCAAAAGCGAGCGCCAGTGGCACTACGCACCTGCCGGAAAATCCTTTTTTTCCCTGAAAAATTCAAAAATGTCAAAAAATTCACCAAATTTCTTGAAATTTGGCATGGTGATCTATGTTAGGTGCTTTGCTGGGCCAATGATACTTCGGCCAAGATCTTGAGTTTATCTTGCTCTTTCTTGTTCCTCAAGACTCTTCTTAGCTTGGCTTTTAACCTCTTTATCCTTGCATTACAAATCTTGTTTCGGGTTAGGTAGTGGTAGGCTAAGTGACAAAGCATTTTCTTCTTTTTGTTTGCTTTCTCAAGCAACCTCTCCAAGTGCATGTTCATCTTCTCCAACCAAGACTCCTTGTCATTCTCTATCTCTTGTTCAATGGAAGTCAAAGTGACATGGTCCCCTTTGTCATTTTGCCTCTTCAGTTTCAACATTTCTAGCTCCATTAGGCTTTGCTTATCCTCCAACTGTTTGTTCTCTTTCTTGTTCATCATCTATATCATCCTCGTGCATCTTCTCTTTGCCTTTGCTTTGTTGCTTATGTCTCTCCATGGAACTATCATTAAGTGTCTCTTCTTCATAGTCATATCCACTGTCTCTTTCCATTTTTTTCCCTTGATTTTGAAAAATGTGATTATATATGAATGGTTTGTGGATAATAGTATCGAATAGGATGGAGGAATGGAATGGGCAGCATGTATGGGAGAGGGAGTGTGGAAATGTATGTGTGAACAGGGTTTTAGGGATGCGAGTAGGGTTTAGGGAGTGAGTAGGATAAAGTGTGTAGGGTTTCAGGGAGAGTGTGTAGGGTTTGGGAAATTTGTATGTGAAAGTGGGATTAGGGAGAATATATGATGGAATGATGTTTGGGGAATTTATATAAGGGAATGGGGTTTAGGGAACAGCAAATGCATGAGGGAACTTTAAAAGTTATGAGACAGTTTAGTGAAAACTAGGGTTTGACTTCATGAGTAAAAGAGTCACCAAAGATTGATGCAAAACCCTTTTCAACAAGAAGGATTGATTTACTTACTTGCCAAGAGGTAACTTGAAAGATTTGAAACAAATTGAGTGATTTTGGAGCGTTTTGGGGCTTGGCTGCCAGGTGCGTAGCACCAATGCAAATTAACAAAGGAAAACCTTGCCAGGTGCGTAGCGCCTTCTAAGTGCGTAGCACTTTTTTGCATAACGATTTTGGAGGCCTTCCCGGTGTCCAAATTGGGCGCACGGTAACTCATTGGAAAGCTTATCGAATCTACTTTCGAGAACATCTTGAATTTTCCAATTTGGAGGTCATTTGCCCTGTCAAAAGTAAAAATCTCCCAAGACTGGTCAAAATGTGCAAAATGAGGCTGCCTAAATGCAAAGTGCTGTTGCAGTCAACTTTTGAAGGTCTTCCTCAACTCCAAATTGAGCTCATGATAACTCATTGGAAACCTCTATCTGTCTAGATATCATGTAAATCATCAAGCAAGACATTTGGTCAACCAGGCTAGGAGAAATCTTGATTTTCCCAAGGTCACTTCAGAGGTGCAGCAACCCTCCTGAGGCACCTTTATTTTTGACATTTCTCTAAAACCATGACACCTAGGTAAAAAATGAAGGATGTTTTTCTTCCTTGGCCTATTGTGGACAAAAACCTCTCTCACTTTTTCCAAATTCAATTTTCTTTGCTCATAAACATCATTTGAGTAAAACCTATCCCGATGTGTGGAACAAGGGATTTGTCGAAATGAAGGGAAATGAAGGGGATAAGGGGCTTCTGAATTCTTGAGGAAATTTTGGGAAGTAGTGAGGGATGTTAGGAAACAGGGGAAAGTGGAATTTCAAAGATTGAGTGGAGGGAAGGTGTCCAAAAGGGCTAAACACAGGCCTAGCCTAGAAAACTGTCAAATTGTAGCAAGAAACTAGGGTTTGTGGGAAAATGAAGAATTTGAGGGATCTCAGTGATGGGAAGTGTTTAATAAGATACATTAGGGATAGGGGAAGGTGTATGAACATCAAGACACAAGTTTTGTTGATGATTTGACCATCTAAGAGAAATTACCTTCAAAACACTAAAAGAGGGAAATGAATCTTACCTAGGCACAATTGAAGCACGAACAAGGTGTAAAATGACCCATTGGAACCTGAAATGATGATGAAGACCCTCTAAATGATGGTACACTCATCTGAATGCTGACATGGACCGACATTTAGAAAACTTTGGAAGGAGTGAAAACAAACCCTAGACCTAGTGAGACTTAGAACCCTAAAACTAATTTTGGTACATGGAATGAAAAAAATGACAGTAAATGACCTGAACATGTGAAAACAGGCCAGCAGGTAAATACTATGAGGGAAATTGATAATGAACACTACCATCAGTTGATCCATGACCTAATGGAATGCAGCTGATAGGATGGGACACCTAATATGCATGCAGGAAGAGAAATTTGATCATTGATGGAGGGATGAAGATACCAACACTAACACGTGCTACGTGTGGAGGCCCAACTGGCTCCGCGCTCCAACCCGCAACCACCTGTCTTCTTGATTGGACACCCCCATCAGGGTTCACCCACAGTTAGATTAATAGCCTTTAACTATTTTAATTTCCTAAGTTTAGACTTAGGCAACCATTAAAACTAATTAATTATTTTATTAAAATTGATTCGGGTTGAAATTTCCCAAAACTTTTTCTAGTTATTGTGGAATAACTGTGTCTAAGCCTCCCTGCAAATTTTGAGACTTAGAGCATATCTGATCTATCAAAAATCAACACTCCCTCTTAGGGAGGAATGTGCTCTAGTAATGCAACCTGCTGGAGCATCACCCTTCTCTGTAACATCTCCCTCTACGCTGCTGACGTCTAACATCATCGTCCACCAACTACTACACAAATGTTGCTTTTGTACTGCTACTGACACTACCACTGCCAACACTACATCCGCACTGCAACTCTCTCTCAAATTCTGCATCCGTTCTGCTGCTGGCCCTGCCATTGCCAACACTCCATCTGCACTACAGTCTTCTCCAACTGTTGTTGCTACTACATCAGCAACGGACAAGCATCCCAATATTACTGAATTGGTGTTCAGCATGATGCATATGTTGTTGGAGTTCTGACTGCTGCTAGTCTCTGCGCTGACCCTCTTAAGCCTCTGCGTTACTGATGACTTACTTTGTGCCAACTGCACTGCTGTCAACTCTAGCTCTACGTTCCTCAATCTCTGCCGCTCCTAGCCATTGCAACTGTCACTCTGACACTCCTCTACATCAACTCATTGGTTCATCCTGCTGCTTCTGATCTAGGCTCCCGTAGCAAGGTATTGATCCGAGAGGTGGACTCCATAAGGACCCTACCCATCTGCAGTTCTTTCGAACTACATTTCTATATCACCCCACCTCTGGGGAATCATGGCAAACTCCTCCTCGATCTGTGAGGATGTAGCCTTCAGATCATGCTTCTCATCCTTGTCCTCCTTGAGAGGACACTGTGTAGCATAGTGACCTAGTTCACCACACGGGAAGCACTTGATATTCGAAATATCTTCTTCTTTCGTTGCTCCTGTTGTCCCTTAGATGCGAGGGTTGCATTCTCATCCTCCTCCTTGGTCTTCGACCCACTGATGTTGCTGCCATCAAGTTTACACTTGACCAAGTCCCTCCTCATCTCTTCTTGTTGTAGAGCGGCCCACATTCCTTCCCAGTCTAGCATTTTCTCCCTGCCCAAGATGCTCTAGACAAATACTTGCCACTCTTTTGTTAATTTTAGGGCTAGCCTCACCATCTCGGTAAGCTGAGGAGCTGACATCACAACTACCAACTCGTCTCAGATTTCCTGAAGCTTTGCAAGGAACAGATCTATGCATTCCCCCTTCTGCATCTGTGTGGACCTCATCTTCTGCTCCAAGTACATCTTCCATTGCTCGAAAGATCCCAGATATATCGTGGACAAGGCATCCCACATCTTCTTGGCTATCCCTTTGCCTGAGATGTGACATACTACATGATCCTTTACTCCGTCGAGGATCATCCGCTTGGCCTTCGCCATCTCTCCATTGTACTTCTTGAGCAGATCTAGATCCACGGGTATAGCTACCACACTATCGACGTAAGTTTTGCGATCATGCTCATCTAGAAGGAATGAGATCCTTGCCTTCCAGATCACATAGTTGGATGCTCCCTCCAACCAATCCTGATCTTGCAACACAATTGTTGCCATCTCTGCCAATGAAAAAGTCAAATTGCCTTCTCTCTCCTCTGCGCAGCATTGGGCTGGCCTACGCACTCCCTGCCACCTGGTGAAGTAGTAAAGTTGTTGCTCCCTGCTGCTGCTCAGCTAATCAGAAATCGGACTTCTTGGTTGGAAGTCCTCTGAAAAAGAATTCCCTCTAGTGTGTCTCCTTCTCTCCCACTGACGCTATTTTGCCAACAACTGCTGCAAAATATCTGCACCCCAACTAAAGATCTGCTCTGCAAGAAAATATGTTGCTCCATTCTGCCTCTAAATAGCTTCGATCTGGAGATCGAATTTCTCTGTTGACTCACTCAGAGAAATCGAATCCTCCTCAAAACTTCGACGCCCTGGCACAAGAACTGCGTAGCCTCTGGGTTTTCGAATTTCTACCTCTGCAGTAATTTCGAACTCCTCTTTCTTTTTGCTTCTTAGCTCTTCTGCTCACGATCTGTGCTCGGATACAAGTGAAAGATCAGTTACCCAATTCCTACTGCAACAAATTGATTATATCTCACCTACTTGTTAAATTAATTGAACAAGTTATTTGCAGTCTTCTAAGGCAAACACTGAAATATGTACATTGCAGCGTACACAAAAATAAAACTGCGGAAACTAAATACAACACAGGAGAGAATTAAACATCACACACATCTACACAATTATTTTTGAACAAATTTCCCCGGAAAAACCCAGTGTGGGAAAACCAGTGCAGCAGTTGAGCATTTTATTATTTAAGCAGTAGTTTCTTAATACAATCTTTGGATGCCTTGCTAGCTATCCAGTACAGAGAATATCACTGGCAGAAGAATAGTGAGAAGTACCTCACAATATCACAGGCGATCCCGATTGATCCAGCCACAAAATAGCTTGCCCCTTTGCTGCCTCTGCGCAGTCCCTGCGTCAGCCCAATGTCGCAGCGTCTAGGGACAACATCACTCCCTCTATTTATAGATTTGCCTCCCAAGAACTTCGATTTCCACCTCCTAGTCTCACACCCCGGCTTCCGCCTCAAAAATCGATTCCTCCAGCGAAAATACGGACCTCCTCAAGGTCTACGCTGCCTCTGCATCAGCCTATGCTGGCCAGCTTAGCCTCTGCATTGCCTCTCTCAGATCTCTCTCTGCCTCCTCTGCTGAGTATTCCCAGATCAGGAGAAATCTCCAATTGGAACTATCCATGCCCCTCACTGCAAAAGATCACTTTGAATTCTCTTCCCGGCAACTATTGTGCTTCAGAAATTCGATTTTTTGATCTTCACTCGATGTGTTTTCCAAATGCCTATCAAGCCTCCTCTTATAATCCTTTTGTTGAGAATCAATGGCCCAGATTAGATCATAATCAATGGCTCAGATCATTTTGGCTTGATCCCCGTCACCCACAGTTAGATTAATACCCTTTAATTATTTTAATTTCCTAAGTTTAGACTTAGGCACCCATTAAAAATAATTAATTATTTTAATAAAACCAATTCTGGGTGCAATTTCCCAAAACGCTTTCTAGGTATTGTGGAATACCTGTGTCTAAGCCTCACTGCAATTTTGAGACTTAGAGCACATCCGATGCTACCAGAAATCAACATATAATTGCTTTAGTTATTATTTCATTTGCCAGTGGATGGATTATCTTTTTGCACAAGTATCTTGCATTAGTTATCGAGTTTAGAAAAGCGTTCTAGCTCACTCGATCTAGCAAGTATCTCTATATCTTGAGGGCTTTAACGTGTATCTAACCCCTTATGATCTAATAATGTTATTTCAAGTGTGGAGATATTTTGATATTTAGATCTTGGACATGAGGGGAAGTCTTCGGTTGGGCCAGCCAACTCCCAAGAAGATATGTAAAAGCCCTTCGTGTTAAATTTCCCAAGTCTTATCTGACAATTTGTGTGCAGCAACTTGGCGATGGCATAAAATTAAAAAGTATTTCTCCCCTCAAATTTTATTCTAATTCAAATGACCAATAAAGTTAAATCTGTTTGTCATAGCTTGTAATTCTTATTTGTGAATACTGTAAATAATTTTGTAAAATCATTTTGCTAACCCTTGTGTTTATTTTCCTAGTGTAAATAATTAAAGGGGTTTTTATTTTTCAAATTTGAATCTTATTTATAAATAGTGGAGGATGGCTAGCCTTTTATGACTTTGCAAGTGTTTTATCACAAGATCAAAGGCTAATTCAAATTTGTGGAAGGAGGAAACCCTCACCTAGCATAGCAACTAGGATTTGAAGGTTGAATCACATTTCAAGGAAGTCGTCCAGCCTAAGGAAGAAGGCTGCAAGGGTTTTACGCCTTGATCTAGCCCTAGGGGGCCTAGATTCACCATTCCAAGCCTCTAGATCATCAACGCTTAGCCATATTTGGAGGCCACAAGCCATTGCAGGCTCAAACCATCCTTAAAAAATAGTCTAGGGCTAATTCTTTGGTGGTTGCAGGTGTTTGGAGAAGTTACTTTGCATCTTTGAAACCTATACATTGCTCTTGAGTCACTCAACTTGGCATTTCAATCTTTAGAGGAAGGCCTCTAGGCCTTGTAGGTTTATTTGAGGTTTGTAATATAGCTTCCTAGTTGTATTAACCATTTTGCACCTAGTACTACATCCATTTCATTGAGTGGTAGAGAAAATAGATCTGTTTGTAGCTACAATTCTTGTATTTGGATTGGAACCTTATGGCATTCTCCTATCTCTTTGAACTTTTGCCCAGTAGTGACAGACATGGTTAGGTCCTTGATTGGGCATATACAAAGATCAAGTTCTTTAGCAAGTTCAATGTTTATACAATTGTGTGTACTACTAGAATCTACAAGTGTGTTGACATTTTTGCCTCTTATGAGTCCCTTAAGCTTTAGGGTTTTAGGGTGTAATCTCCTCATCATGTCTGTTAGTGGTGTAGTAAGTTTAATGCTCCTTCTTGGAGACTGGTTTCTCTTCTTTCAAAAATGTGGTGTAATGTATTTTGCAGTTGCTTGTTGTTCTTGATCTTTTGTAGAGTTGCTATTTTCGTCATGGTTTTTCAAGTCACCTAAAATTGCAGCATATGATAGTTCCTCAGAATCCGAATCTTCACTGTGTGACAACGATTTCTTCATCACGTTCTTGCCTTCCCATCTACTATTTTATTATAACGTAAGGATGCGTCTTCACATTTATGTCTTGGCATCCATTTTTCTCCACATTTGCGACAACTATTTTTCTTTTTATCCTTTTTCTGACTCATTACTTGAAATATCTTATTCCTTCTAGACCTTATAAGTCCATTTGTCTCCACAATACCTACATTTGTTTGTTTCTTTTTATCCTGACTACTGTTGTTGGCCTTCATCTTCCTTGAATGATTACATTCTGAACTTATGTTTTTGCTCAATAATTATTGTTACATGTCTGGCTTCTTCAATATTTTTGGGATTGTACAGCTTCAATTCTGCTTGGATATACTCCTTAAGTTCACATCTATACATTTTTAGCAATTCTTCATCAGAAAATCCTCTTTGTCTTACAACTAATACTTCTCATTCATGGGTGTATTCTCACTTACACACCCTTTTTGCTTGAGATGAATGAATTTTTCGTAGACATCATCATCTTCTTCATCATGAAATCTTTTTAGTAAGTCATCCACAAAACTCTTGCAAAGTAATAAATGAGCTTCACATTTGTTGGACCACCATAGGAACCAATCATATGCTTCAGCTTCCAATTTGTTGGATGCGGTCATGATCTTCTCTCGCTCAACTATAGGCAAGTTTGACTCAAAAATGGCCTCCATTTTATTAACCCACACAATAACACCTCTATGATCTTTTCCATCATACTTGGGTAATTCTCTTCTAATTCGTAGGTAGTCATTTTCTGGAAATTTCATATAGTATTGACTTCCTTGGAAGTGTATTTGCGGTATTTGCAGAATTTCATGATTAAAAAAATCTCTCCTTCTGGAATCTTGGGACTTTGTGTTCGTTTTTGAGCAATTAAGGGATTAAAAACTGGATTGATTCCCCCCATTAACTGGCTCAACATTCTCTCAACCTGTTGACGGTGTTGGACCCACCAACAAATGTTGCACTAATTGTTATCGGGATAATATCGGCACGAGGAAAAAATCGGAAAAAATCGTAATAATCGGGAAAAAATTGGTAATAATCAGGAAAAAAATCGTTTGGTACAAAAATATTCATTTTTTTTCAATTTTTTTAATATCTAAACCATCTACAACATAAAATATATACATTGACACATAAATATGATAAAAGAACTAATATATAAGATGTTTAATATCATTTCTAGTGCTAAAATCACACATAACAGTGAATCAAGTCCTGAATAGTAAGTCCTAACTCCTGAGTCCCAACTCAACCTCAAAATATCAACAAAAAATATAATAATGTATCTCATATCATGAGTCATAATGTCATATACAATGAAATGAACCAAATAACTAAAGTCTAATAAGTCGGTGGAGTTGGCAGGCCGCCGTAGACTATGGAGTCTATTGTGTTCTAGAAGCTGAAGAACTAGGAGCTATAGGAGGTAGACCACGTCGTCTAGTTGTGACAGGGGTAGCTTGGGTCACCTCCTCATAAAAATAAAAATAAAAAATCCACGATTTTTTCCGAAAAAAGTCGTGAATTTTTCGAAAAAATCACCTATAAAAAAAAAAATTTCGAGTACTACTCGCGATTTTATCTTTTTGCTGAAAAAATCGCGAAAAAACAATAATATCGCAATTTTAACAACACTGATATGTAGTTGTTGTTTACGCATGTATGTATGGACTTTTCTATATATGTTTGTATGAATATTATCGAGATGTGCTATTGGTTTAACAATCACTTTGGATCGTTGTCTAACCTGCTTTCCAGCCTGTGATGTTTTGTTGTTCGTGTGTTCCCTTTCAAGCTGCGTGCTACCACAGGTTTCTAAGGGGTGCACTCATACCCCCATTCCGTGTGTTAGAGCCATTCATGCACCTTCCTTGACTTGTTGCATATGTCACACCCTTGCTACCAACACGGACATCTTACTCACCTCTGTGAGCAACTGCAGTCAAGGCGATACCATACTACCCCATTGCTGGGATTCCTACACCAAACGCTCTGAGCTCTAGTTGGGACTTCTTACCGGGGATATCCCTGGACATGTTGGCACCGTGGCCATCAATGTTGCAGTTGTTGCTAGAATCTTTGGACTAGTGTGTTGTGGCTACCGTCTTTTTATCTTTTCCACCTTTTTGCTTCTTCTCCCCTCCTTAGAAGCGTCTTGTTGCTCCTTCTGCTTCAATCCACTTGATTGCGCTCTTTTTAGGCCTATGTTCTCCAAGTATTGTGCCTGTACGCAAGCCTCGTCCCGTGATTTTGGCTTGAACAACATCACTTTCTCACAGAGATGGCAGTCCAAACCCCCCAAATACATGAGTACATATGGGTTCTTTGGAGAGAGATCCAACCTTATAGCCATATTTCTAAATTTCGTGGTGTGCTCCTGCACGCTTTGGCCTGGCTTTTACCTGAAGTAATGCCATTGAATCCACTGATCCTCCACATACCAAATGGGATAAAACTGTGACTTAATGAGGGTTTTGAAATCCTCCCACTTAGTCACTAGAGGTTCTCCCTCCAACCTCAGGGTTTCCGTGTGGCTCTCCCACCAAGTCAGTGCATGGCCCTATAATTTCAGTCGGCGAATGAGATCTTTTGCCCTCCCTCGATCTGATGAACGCTGAAATTAACTTCCAGTTGTTGCAACTAGTCGTTTAGCTTCAAAGCATTGATCTCGCCATGGTACAACTTGATATCGACTTTTGCTTCCATTTTAAACAAGGATTGATTCATGACACTCGAATCGGTTTGATCGTTTCAGGGTTCTTCCTTCGGTCAATTCTTAGTTTCTTCTTGATCCTCCCAATCCCACTTATGATTTGTCCTTTGCATTTAAACCCCCATCTTCTCCAAATATCCCAAGCTTATTACACGGGGCCGCCATGATGAGGTTTACATTGCGATTTATGTCTGCGATTTGTTGTTCCAGTCGCGAGAACCTCACCTCTGTAGGATCACGAGGGTCATTTACAGATTCATCAGCCATGATTAGGGTTTCACGATTTTCACCGCCACTGACCTAGATCCCCTGCAAATATCCACAAAATACCCAAAGAAACTTGCTCTAATACCAATATGATCTGTAAATTGTCGTGGATATTCCATTGAATAGTTCGCCACAACATATTTGATAATATTATATCTAAAATATGAGATTCTATGCTATTACAATTTTATTAAACTTTGAGATCTTTAAATTTAACTGTAATTAGTGCATGCATGCGAATGGAAATTATGCAAAAAAATAAAGAACGACAAAATAAGCTCACAAACACACATAAGACACAAAATATGCTCTGGGAAACCCTTTCGGGAGAAAACCCAGCTGGAAGGTGAGTCTGCTTCGCTCTCACTCTATCTGGAAATATGGCTGCAGGTATAAAGAAGTAAGGTTTGTGACCCATGGGTTGCTACAGTGCACAATTCCTCCCTATGTGCTCTACCTCCTATCCCTCTTGGCTATATTTTCTCAACTACGGAACAAAATGCTCTCGAAAGAATGGAATGTCTCTTCCTCCTAGTGGCCCAATTATAACACAACCCAATAGCCTACTAGTGATTAAGTTTGACTACATCAACTCTTAACTAGAGTTACAATATGGACTCTTCTAGAGTTTTTTACATCACAAACATGTGACTAGCCCCTTTTCCATGAATAATGGGGGTTGACACGGCATCCTCCCGAATTATAGGTGTGAAAACAGGAAGGTCAACTTCTGAGTGGCATAACTTTTGCATATGGACTCTGATTGATGCGCTTCTTACGTCATTAGAAAGATCTTTGTGTGTAGAATAGCATGTAAAAGTGTCGCGCAAAAGTAGCAAAGTTTTACCCCCAAAAAAATGTCGTTTGATGCCTCAAAACGTTCCCGGAAGGTTTCAAACCCCGTTTCGCCAAACTGGTTCCCGCTGATAAAAACAGTCCCGTGAGATGATTCCTCAACTTTTTCCAATTTGAATGCATCAAGATGGATGACAAACAATATAATAATCCAATCTAGATCACAGCAAGGCATGGGAGGCTCACCTAAGACAGTTGGATGAGATAGAGCATCATGGACATGAGAGAAACTTCCCAGTTAAGCAACTAAATTTATTTGCAGAGGAACTTCTGCATTTTGGATCAAAATTTGTTATTGCAGGAAGGCAAGGTTCCTCACTGCTAGGGGTCGAAGTTTCTCCGGGACAACATTATCCTTCAAGGACTGAATTATTCTTCTTGAAAGAGGCCAAAAAGGTACTACCAGGAGGGCCGAATTCTGAGCAATCTATTATTGCCAAGGTCGTGCTACCTCAATGCCAAAGAGATTAATTTGTGTTGGGACCGAGTTAATGCTTCCAGGGGTGCTTGCACAAGCCTATTCATAAAGTTTTTATCAGTGATTATTTTCAGATCAAGAAGGCCGAAATTATTTAGGAAACACAGAGGTCGAGTTGGATCCATAACACATTTCGCTTAGCCAAGCAAATCAGGGTTTACTTCTTATTATTTGCACAAAGAGCAGATCAAACTCCAAGAAATTATTTATCTCTGAAGCTAGGTTTTAACCACAGAAGAGACCGAATTATTTGAGCATCTTGATAAATTTGTGACAAGGATTGCCTTCAGTGTTTGGGGTTAAACTTGAGGCTGAATTCATTATAATTAGTGGCCCAAAATTCTCTATTTGAGGGAATGATATTTCCACATTTGATTTCAAATTTGAACGTGCCACGAATTCTCTTATTTCCTCAGAGTTTGTTGCCCAGGCTTCCAAGGAGGATGAAATTGATCCTCCAAGTCATTCGCTCAGCCATATTTGTCAAGTAATTGTTCACAAAAAAGTTGTTCGATCTCCAGCACAATTGTGTCATTTGAAGCAGAGTTTATCAGTTTAAGAAGGCCAAATTGTTGGCCTTAAGTGAGGGCAGATTTCTTCAATAAATTATTACTACCACCCTTGTTGTTCCTCAATGATTTGGCACTAATAGCAGAGGTTGAGTTTGTTATGTAAAAATTAATCAAATTTGTAGATTAATTAGGCAACAAGAGGCACCCAAGGCAGTGTTTAAGCCAGGGGCCTCCCACATTTGTAATATTCAACATATATATCTATATATATATATTATTATATATATATATATATATATATATATATACCGGTGAATGAGGATGGCGGGACGAACGAAAGAGGTCTAGCAGGCGGTGAGCAGAAAACGCAGGCAGTGGAAGTATTTGTGGTGAAGAGATGCGATGAACGAGTCACAATGGAAAACGGGGAACCTTCGATTGAGCAATCGAACTTGGCTCTGATACTTGGCTCTAATAGTAATAATAATAATTTAAAAAAAAAATGGATTCAAATTAAGGAAGAGGGTTAAACTGAATAAGTATACTCCACCTCATACCCGATCAATGTCATCATCAATGTCAATGGCTAATTTTAGTAAAAAATTGATTAATCTTGAAAATAAGGTTACTGGACATTCCAATGAAATCAAGGAGCTCCAAGATACAACAAAGAGAATAAAGAGTCAGCTGGAGCAGAACCATAACAAATTTAAAAATAATCATGCAATCCTTTCAAATAAGGTGAATTTAAATCATAGTCAAGCAATGGTGATGTTGACCTGTATTTGTAACAACTTGAAGATTACACCCGATCAAATACCCCAGAATAATAAAGCTACTCAACATCTCAATTCTTTGAGTTCATCAAACTCATCAAACTCACATGAGAAACCCGAGTCTCCAGAAGCATTGACCATACCCGATCAACAAAATAGTAACATGAATTTTCAAAATATGCGGCTCTGGAATCAATACTCAAATATGCAGCTCGCGAATCAATACCCCCTCTTTACTCTAGCAATTGCGACATATCAATGAAGAGAAAAACTTATTTGACGTAACGAGAAGTTTAGTGTTGCATGGTTCAATAAAGCAGAAGAATATTTCGAGATTTACAGTATTGATAATGATGATGAAAAGATCAGGCGTGCATCCATCCAAATGGAAGGCAAAGCATATAATTGGTATATGTGGTGGAAAAAGATGACACTTGCTATCAGTTGAAGGAAATTCATAAGTGCATTCTTTAAAAGATTCCAAGGTGTCAAGGAAGAAGAGTTCTTCTTGGCACTCACCAGACTACAACAAAAAGGAGATGTGGACGAATACACTTGAGAATGGGAAACTTTAGCTACACAAGTACCTAGGTTATCAAAAACTCGTCTCATTCAATCATACATTACGAGACTTAAAGCCCATCTCCAAGCTGAGCTTGAGCTTCATGACATCCCTTCTATAGAAGTAGCAAGATAGAAGGCATGAAAAGAAACACGAAAAGATGCAGTGGCCAAAAGTTGAAAGAGTATATTCGAGATGACGATTTCCCCAAGTTGCGAACACAGATAACACAAAATATGTTCCACCACACCTTCGCGAAGGAGAAAAAACTAAAACTAACTTGGAAATGCAAAGAATGAAAGAGGGCAAGTGCAAACATTGTGGCGAAAAATGGGACCCTAAACATAGATGTGATAAAGGAAAAGAAACCAAGAACCTGTATAAATGTGAAGCAACTAATGATAGAGACAGTGAAGAATCAGATGTAGAATAAACCGAAGATTCTCCATAATTTTCTCCAGAACCAAATAACGAGAATATTCTGCAAGTGTCATTATCAACCATGACAAGTATATCTCAGCCCTAGACATTACAGTTAAAAGAACACATCAAAAATAGCAATGTAATGGTTCTGATCGTTACAGAAAGCACCCACAACTTTTTGGACTCAACTATGGCAAAAGGAATCAACATTTTCAGGTTTCCCATGCCCAACATGAAGGTTATGATAGCTGACAGTAAGAAAATTGAAAAAGTAGGAAAATGCCTTAAATTCAAATTACGGATTCAAGACTATAATCTAGAATCTCCGTTCTACATTGTACCATTAGACTGGATGTGATCCTAGGTATCTATTGATTTGGGGTAGCGTCGGATGTGCTCTAACCACGAAATTTGGTGGAGAGGTTGGGGCACATGAGATCTCCAATACCCAGAAAGGGTTTGGGTAGATTCTAAACAGATCAGGAGATATTAAAATAATTAATATTTTTAATGGAGTCCCTAAGTCTAAACTTAGGGAAAATAAAATATTAATGTGTATTAATATGAATCTGTGTTAGAATGGTCCAAAAGACATGGATCAAACCAAATCTAATCTTAATCGTTGATTAAGGACTTAATCTCGGTCGTTGAGATGTCAAAAGGAAAAGTATAAGAGGAGGCTTGAGGATCACTTAGAGAGTACACCAGATGATCAGTCATTCTATTCTCTAGAGCGGGGTTTGCTAAGAGAGATAGAATCAATGATCAGAGAGCAGTTGAGGGGCATTGAGTACAGAGAGACAAAGAGGCAGAGATAGTGTCGGGAGAGTAGCAAAACAGCCAGAGAGAGTGACGCAAGAGCAGCAAGTACTCATGCAGGGCCACGCAAAGGCAGCTAAGTGCTGCGCAGAGCACCAAAGAGGCCAGCGTAGCCGACACAGAGGGTCAGAGAGCTGACGCAGGGCCTCCTTGGGCTAACGCAACTGACGAAGAGCCAGCGCTGGGCAAGGAGAGGCTGACACAATCCAGATAGGCAGACGCTGGGGTTTCTGGGGCAGATTTGTGCTGAGTAGCTGCCAAAAGGATTATTTGGGGTTTCAACTAGGAGATTTGTCAGAAACCGAGAGGTATTACTGCTAAGGAAATTCTCTGTTGGGTAGGCCAGTTTCGGCACCCAGATTGTACTCTGATATTGCTTAATAAGAAAACCCTCAGATAGTTGCACCAGTTTTCCCATATTGGGTTTTTCCGGGGACATTAGTCCAAAAATAATGGTGTCATATGGTGTGTTTGTTTCTGTTTCTTTCAATTACCGATAAGTAATATGTTGAGCATGCACTAGTGTTTATTTTTAGTAATTACATTGTAAATAAATTGTTAAGGAAAATAACAAGTAGGTAGGAATAAATCAGATAAAGTGCATGGAGGGTTTTTAACGAAGTAAACTTAGAAATTTCAACATGGTATCGGAACGTGATTGCAGATCACAGGAGGACTAAAGGACATCTGCGGAGCGGAGCAATAGCAGCAGAAAACAGTTGTCCCGAGGTGACACAAGTTGTTTCTAGCAGAGCAGCAACAAGGAAGGGTGACGCAGTGCCTACTTCATCAAGGGTGAGCTGGGAAGAGGCAGTGCAGAGGCTAAGGAAGGCAAAAGAAGCCTCACGCAATAGCTGGGTGCGCTGACGCAGTTGGCTGAGGAGGCCGGGTTGCTGGTGCCGGGATTGCACAAAGCCTAGGAGCTCTCACCTTCAGGTTGTTGGGGTTTAGAAGGCTGCAGGAATATTGCAAAGTGGAGCTGCTGAGGTATTGCAGTCAGAACAATACCTGACAGAGCAAAGCCAGAGGAGTTGCTATTGAGGGTTTCTAGCCGAGGAACTCGGATCAGTGGTGCGATTGCACAAGTCGATTAGAGTAGGGGGATCTTGAGAGTGGCAGAAGGATTTCCAAGAGGGAAATCAGGACTTAGAGGGAGTCCAAAAGAGAACTTCCAGACGGGAACTAGAGACTCAGAGGAGTCAAACTAGGAACTTCCAGGAGAGAAGTAGAGGAGCATCATGGCACTACACGGAGTAAGAGACCAGGATACACTGGACGGAGCATCGAACTTCGTAGTTTGGAAGGCCAGAATCTTATCCGTACTTGACAGGAATCGTGTCAAGAACTTAGCCTTGAAGGTAATAGTTGTCCCAGTCGACCCCAGTGATAATGACAAGTACGAGGAGGCGATGGCAAGTGCCAAGAGCATTATCCTTGACGGGGTCAAGGATCATGTAGTACCACACGTAGCCAAGAAGGAAACGGCATTTGAGATGTGGAAGGCTCTCAAGAAACTATACCAGCATACTTTTGTGCAAAGAAGAATGCTGCTTGAGAATCAGATAGAGACAATCGATTGACACCTTCCTTGGAGGACTGAATGGGATCCGAGATCAATTGACTGCTATAGGGGCAACACCGGATCAAGAGCTAATGGCGAGGACAGCCCTGAATGTTGTCTCAAAAGACTGGGAGGTATTTGTCCAGAGTATACTGGGCAAAGGGACACTTTGTTAACTTTTGGTATGTTCTATGCTAGAGCAATTTATTTAAATTTTCACAGTTAGCAATCACATCAGCATTAAGATAAACTACAGATAGAACATAAATATAAAACGCAGAAGACAAGCCAAGACAAGAGGACACAAGATATGGTGTGAGCCAGGGACAAACCCCACAATATGTGGGGAAACCCTTTGATCAAATCTTCTTTTATCTTCAAAGTTCAACAGAGACAGAGAGAGAGAGAGAGAGATAATACATTTACAACAGAAGTCAACACTTTGACTTATCTGGATCTGAGCATAGATCATTTCCAATAATGATGAGATCAGTTGAAGACATTCTGCTTCAACTGATTCTCCAAGGTGACGGCTTGACCTATCATAGTACTACATCCAAGTCCACTTGCTGCATCACTGCATATGACGCCATGCTGCAATAGTTGTGATTATCATCATGCTGCCCATGTCCATGATCTTATCATGCTGCATCATCATCATGCTATCCTATATGTCCATGATCTCATGCTGCAGCCCTTCATGTGCATCTTCATGATATTAGACCGTTCATACTATCCATCCTTTATTATGACTGAGATCACTATGCCATGCATTTCTGTGGGATTACAGGAATCCTTCTCATCATGATTATGACAGGATTATGACTGTAGATCAAGACAAAGAGTGTCACAGACTCTTGCCTTCACAAGTATGCTTGAGATTGTTATGTCTCCATGACAGCATATGGATATTTCCATGACTGCGTATATCCATGACAGTGCTTTGATGTCTCCATGACCTACATCGTATAGAGTCTCCATAGACGGCCAACTGTCTCCATGAATTAAGTCTTCATGAAACTACGTGACTGGATTCTCTATTCCCGGATCTATGCTGCCGGATCCACATACATCGAGAGTGTCAACAATTTCTACGTGTCATGACTACACCATACCCTACTGCGGATTCCTTTACCTTGACAGCAGCTTCGTTACTTACTGCGGCTTCATTATCATGACCCCGGGCTCTGCGTATGAACAGCGTATATGTGTCAGCATATATGAACAACGTAGTAAGTGTCACCATGACTACGTATCAATCTTTCAGCCCAGCGTAAAGAACAACATAATGAACAGCGTAGATATCTACATTGCCTGCTCATCGTATAGTGTTTCCAAAACTGTGCGTACATTATCCTCATGACAGCGTATACTGCGTGGATGTCTAACTGCGTAAGGTTTCCCTCCTATGCATATATTATTGGGCAATTTCATAGTATTAGAGTCTTCTTAATGCAGATAGGGCCTTTCCTTTGGCTGCGTGTGAGGCCTCCTTTATTGTGGCCAGATCTTTGTGGCTAGGGTAACGTACAATAGCTAGGGCATCACTTGAAGACCAACGTATCACTCATGGTGTCTCTCTCCTTCACCAAAAACCCAGACGTGGAGAGGAGGAGACTACTCATGAAGATGTGTGTCAAATGACATCAAATCCTCATCTATTTATACCAAAATGAGGATGATGAATAGATACGTCGATTAGGCTTCTAGAGCCTACATAAGAGCTGGTTAGCTTGATAATAATTATATAAACAAAATAAATTCATATCTCCATAAATACTTATCAGAATCAGATGATCTTTGGATCAATCCTACACCTCTCAACGAGAGGGATCCAATAAAAATATCAGCTGCCATAAATAAGCCAACCCGCATGGAGTTTGCCCTAGTTGCCAATTTAACACACTTCCACCTTGGGACGAAATGTGGGCAACTCTTTGCTAGAAAGAGATCAGACGTAGTCGAAGACGGGTAGCAGCAACAAGGGGATCAAAGTCAAGGAGGACGAAGACATGATCCTAACATCTGAGGGAAAGCAGGAGAAAGGGACGAAGAAGGATCTCTCCAAGATCAAGTGCTTCCACTGTGGGGAGTTGGGTCATTATGCGACCCAATGTCCAAGGAATGAGGGTAAGGGAGAGTCTTCCAAGACTAAGGCAGCGCCAGGAAGAGTAGAGAAGGAAGTGGAGACAGACGATGACTGTTCCATGAGTGCACACATGTCACTTGAGCAGAAGTGGGGAGACATCGAGATGTAGTCAAGTGGACTACAGGCGATGAGGGGCAGGATTCTCGAGGTACCAACCTCTTAGATTAAACCTTGCTACGGGAGCCCCGTCAAGGAGTAGCAGGACTGGCTGAGTCAGGTAGAGACGGATGCGAATGGAGCAGCAGAGAGAGCTACAGTGCAGAAGTCCCGAGACAGCGCGAGGCTAGCAGGCTGCAATAGTGTGAGAGCCACAGGAGTGTTACACCAGTGCAGGATGGCACAGAGAGGTGTGCAACGGTGCGAGATGCAAGAAGTTGTTGCAGCAGCGCAGAGGTCAGAGAGGGAGCACTTGTCAGCGACAGAGGGAGCTTCAGCATCAGTGGGTGTCTCTAGCCCAACAGGAGGGTCAGATTGGGAGATCAGTGACTTACTTCTCAGTAACTGAGTTGCAGTGTAGCAGTGGGCAGCACGATGCAGCATGATGAGAGGAGGTGCAGTGCAGATGCAGTGTTGGGAGAAAGGACTAGCAGCAACACGAATGCAAAGGGAGCTGTCATACAGATGCAGCAGGGGCAGTGGCAGAACCATGGGCAACAGTACAGGAAGCAGCAGTGCAGAGGATGTTGGGTAGGAAGGCCTAGCATCAGCACAGGTACCGATATCGGATGATCAGAGTAATACTCAGTGAGGAGTATTGCTAGAGCATAGTCCTTGCTAAGAGGGAGTGTTGATTTGGGTAGCATCGAATGTGCTCTAGCCATGAAATTTGTGGAGAGGTTGGGGCACATGAGATCTCCAATACCCAGAAAGGGTTTGGGCAGATTCTGAACAGATCAGGAGATATTAAAATAATTAACATTTTTAATGGAGTCCCTAAGTCTAAACTTAGGGAAAATAAAATATTAATGTGTATTAATATGAATCTGTGTTAGAATGGTCCAAAAGACATGGATCAAGCCAGATCTAATCTTAGTTGTTGATTAGGGACTTAATCTCGGTCATTGAAATGTCAACAGGGAAAGTATAAGAGGAGGCTTGAGGGTCACTTAGAGAGTACACCAAATGATCAGTCATTCTATTCTCTAGAGAGGGGTTTGCTAAGATAGATAGAATCAGTGATCGAAGAGCAATTGAGGGGCATTGAGTACAAAGAGACAGAGAGGCGAAGATAGTGTCGGGAGAGCAGCAGAACAGCCAAAGAGAGTGACGCAGGAGCAACCAATGCTCATGCAGGGCCACGCAGAGGTAGCTAAGTGCTGCGTAGAGCACCAGAGAGGCCAACGTCGCTGACGCAGAGGGTCAGAGAGCTGACGCAGGGGCTCCTGGGGCTGACGCAGGCCTATATAGGCTGACGCAGGGCTAGCGCTAGGCAAGGAGAGGCTGACATAGTGCAAATAGGCAGACACTGGGGTTTCTGGGGCAGATTTGTGCTGAGTAGCTGCCGGAAGGATTATCCGGGCTTTCAGCCAAGAGATTTGTCAGAAACCAAGAGGTATTACTGCCAAGGAATTCTCTGTTGGGTAGGCTAGTTTTGGCACCTAGATTGTACTCTGATATTGCTTAATAAGAAAACCCTCAAATAGTTGCACTGGTTACACACACTGGGTTTTTCCGGGGACATTAGTCCAAAAATAATGGTGCCATATGGTGTGTTTGTTTTTGTTTCTTTTAGCTGCTGATTTGTAATATGTTGAGCATGCACTAGTGTTTATTTTCAATATTTACATTGTAAATAACTTGTTAAGGAAAATAAAGTAGGTAGGAATAAATCAGATAAAGTGCATGGAGGGTTTCTAACTAAGTAAACTTAGAAACTTCAATAGTATCCAATGGATTCAAACCCTAGGCACTTACTTTACCAACCATCAAAAGCAATTTACAAAATTTAAATGGGAAGGGCAAAAATACAAGTTATATGGGTTCCAGCCCCTTGAGAATCAAATTGTATCATCATCCCAGAGGATGAAAATGATCCGGAAGGGAGCACCGGCTTATTTAGTGCACTGTCATCAATTAGAAATGTTAACTTCAAATATGATTAACGAAGAGTCACCTGAAGTTCAAGAACTAATTCAAAAGCACGAAAAGGTGTTCCAAGACCTTACAATGAAGTTGCCTCCTAAAAGAGAAAATAAGCATACAATCAAAGTCAAATCAAAATCAAATCCCATCAACATAAAGCCGTATCGATATCCACATCATCAAAAAACCAAAATTGAAAGATTAGTCCAGGATATTTTAAAATGTGGCATTATCACAAAATGTAGAAGTTTGTATGTTGCTCCAGTTGTATTAGTTTGAAAGAAAGATGGTTCGTTCAGATTATGCGTCAATTATTGGGGATTAAAAAAAATAACAACTAAAAACAAGTTTCCAATCCCTTTTATCAATGAAATATTGGATGAACTACATGAAGCTAAATAATTCTCAAAATTGGACTTAAGGTCAGGGTATTACCAAATCATAATAAGATTGGAAGACATAGTGAAAACTACGTTCCAAACACACGAAGGTCATTACGAGTTTAAAGTAATGCGTTTTGGTTTAACCAATGCACCAACAACATTCCAAGATATTATGAACGAGCTATTCCGTCCATATCTAAGGAATTTGTGTTAGTGTTCTTTGATGACATTCTAATTTATAGTAAAACACGGAAGGAGCACCTATAACATTTGGAGCAAGTTCTTACTATATTAGAAGAGCATCGGTTCTATGCCAAGAAGTCCAAATGCACTTTTGGGAAAGAAGAAGTAGAGTATCTCGGACATATAATATCTAAGGAAGGAGTAAAAGTAGATCCTAATAAGATCAAGGCGATAAAGTACTGGCCCAAACCAGTTAATATTTCCAAGCTAAGAGGATTCTTAGGATTGACCGCGTATTATCGAAGATTTATTAAAAACTATGCCCATATAACCGCACCCCTAATGAACCTTCTAAAGAAGAACTCATTTCGATGGATTGATGAAGCATAAAAGTGTTTTCAAGACTTGAAGGAAGTTATGTCTAATGCACCTATATTGGCAACTCCAAACTTCTCGAAACCATTTGTAATTGAATATGACGATTCAGGGTTTGACATAGGAGCAGTACTAATGCAGGATGATCACCCAATTGCGTTTGCAAACAAGAAGCTCAAAAAGCAAAAACATTTCAAGTCTACATACAACAAGGAAATGCTTGCTTTTATGCACGCATTAGACAAATGGAGACAATATCTCTTGGGAAGTAAGTTCCTAATATGAACAAATCATAATAGTCTTCAGCATCTCCTCCAACAGAAAACACTATCTACAGAACAACAAAAATGGATCGAACAAATCGTTGCCTTCAACATGGATATATTACATAAGAAAGGGAAAGATAGCGTAGTAGTTGATGCTTTGTCTAGGAAAGACGAAGAACCATCATTACTTGCAATTTCAGTTGTTGTTCCTGAATGGCTTAATGAGATTTGAAGTGAATATCCAATTGATCCAGAAACAAGTGCTATAATCAATAACCTTCCTCATAATTCAAAATTTGAATGGAAAAACGATATTCTATGGTACAAGTGAAGAATTTATCTGAGTTCAAATTCCAAATTTAAAGCCAAGATTCTCAAAGAGTCGCATGATTCATTGTCAGACAGACATGTAGGATTCTTTAAAACCTACTATAATGCACACCAATCATTCTTTTGGAAGAGAATGAATAATGATATCCAAAAATATGTAGCAAAATGTGATAAATGCCAAAGGAATAAAAATGAAAATCTTATGACACCTCGACTACTTCATCCTTTAAATATCTCGAATCAAAAATGGGAGGAAATATCAATGGATTTTATCGATGGTTTACCTGTATCTGATGGTAAGGATATAATTCTTGTAGTAGTTGACAAACTCACCAAGCATGCTCACTTGATTGGAATGAGGAAATCAGACTCAGCAAAACAAATCATTGAGATATTTTGCAAATATGTTTACAAATTTATTGGATTTCCCAAGGTCATTGTAAGCGATAGAGATGCCAAATCCAAGAGTAATTTTTGGAAGCAATTTTTCAAACATATAGGAACTTACCTCAACATGAGTTCAGTTTACCATCCTCAAACAGATGGCCAAATTGAGGTTCTCAATAAATGTTTAGAAACCTACATATGTTGTTCTGCCACAAACAAACAAAATAAGAGGGCTCAATGGTTACATCTCTTTGAATGGTGGTACAATTCTACTTACCACACGTCAGCGAAAATGACCCCATTTCAAGCTTTGTACGGTTACAAACTGTTGAAGGAAATGTAACTAGGTTCGGTCTTCATAAATGTACCTTTGATATTTGTGTTTATTCAAGAAAAGAAATATTATTTTTATAATATATGTCAATGAGTTTCTTGCTCATTGAAAAAAGGTCTAGCACATGTTAAAGTGCTATAGGTCAGTCAAATGGTCAAAAGAAAATGTTGAAGACCTTAAGGGCATGTTACACCATGTACATGTTTGTATAAGAGTCAAAGGATAATCCTCCAAACAAAGTCAAGTCTCCTCCAAGCATGTAACACCACCAAAGAAGCCATCTGAAGCAAAGATAGCAAGTACACCTACAAACAGCTTGTCGACCTTCAAGTCGGCCTAAAGGAGGGATGGCCTTCTATATATAGAGGTTGTCTACTCCTGCAAAGATAACACATTCACATCTCTGAAATCTGTGAAGTAAAAGAGTCCAGTAAAGGGTAACGAAGGACGAAGAAGAGGTCTCCAAGTGTAGCAAAGAAGAAGCCTAAGAGGATTGTTCTAGGGCTAGTTACAGCCACACGTGCGAAGAAAGGAAAGTTGTCTCTGCGGTTATGATAGCAACAAAAAAAAGTCAACCATCTCTCATTGTTTGGGGTTAAATCTAGGCCTACAAGGCCTCCTACTCAAGCGTAGAAGAAAGGTACTCAAGCAAAGGAGAGAAGGGTATACAACATCAAGTAAACCTCCCACACATGCGAGAATCTAGGGTTGTTGTACAGTCACTTCAGTCTACACCTACCTCTCAAGAAGGATCTCATTTGAAGGAAGGAGTCTACATAAGTGAAGGATATCTCTAAGTATAGAAGAGAAACATCTCATCTAGAGCAAGTACAACAAGGTTTACCAACAATTGAAAGAAGAACGAAATACCGAAAGGAGGAGAACGAAGTGTCAGAAGAAAGAAGTGTCAGGGAACAAAGTGCAAAAAAAGAGAAAGGACTTCACTTGTGCTTGGAGGACATTCTAGTCAAGGGTCTAGGGTTTGGCATTGATCAATAAGAAGCTTCAATAAGAGAAACTTACTCAAGGGTTTTCCTCTCAAGAGATGTTAAGTTATGGTATGTTCCATGCTCATAACAGTTTACTTCTTTTTCTTATTATATTCCACAGATTAGCAATCACAAGTACATAATGTAAATTGCAGATAGAACATTAAACGATTGACAGAAAACAGGCCAAGACAAGAGACACAAGATGTGGCAGCTAGCCAGGGACAAACCCCACAATGTGTGGGGAAACCCTTTGATCAAATCTTCTTTTATCTTCAATAATTCAGCAGAGAGAAATAGTACAATAAATTTGATTTATATCAGCAATAGCAAACCCTAGATCAGCAGCATCAGCATAAGCGACTTCATCATCAAACTAGGGCAGACGATATCTCACAAACCAACCGTCGGATCGGCTTGATTCCAACACCAAAAGTTGTGGCTTCCAGAGGAGGTTCATATGAACCTACAGCGCAGTTCAAATGAGGAGATCTTCTAGTCCACCTAGGTCAAACTTTACTTCTGCA
>APFE030652931.1:0-10069 GCA_000404065.3 Pinus taeda
ACTCGACCACTTCCATGGGATTTTTCCCCAGAGAACTGCATGAGCAATGGAGGAAAAAACACTTCAGTGCGCGCTGGCTAAAAATCATGACCAAATTTGGGTGGCGTGGGCTTTGTTCTGTGACAGAGCGTCCATGGGCGCGGCCTCTTTGGAGGAACTGAGCCATTGGCGCGGGTTAGACACTGTGGACCCGCGCTAATGGAAAAAGGGCATTTTTTAGGGCTAATCTTCAAAAGGTGTCTTCAGGGATTTTGAAGTTCATAATTAGGAGAATCCAATGCAAGTGTTTTTAAGTTGTGTCACTGGTCACAGGTCCATACATGTGTCCTCCAGCGTGCGAAAGCAAGGGTAACAAGGACGGTGACCAACGGTGACAAATTACTGCGTAACAGAGAGGTAAACAAAAAAAAATCTTTTGATGCTTTGAAACAAAAGATTAGTTCAACCCCAATTTTGGCATTGCCATATTTGAAACAACCATTTGAAATACATACATATGCAAGTGACTACGCCATAGGTGCAGTTATTTTGCAACACGGTAAGTCCATTTCATTTCATTCCAAAAATTTAATGGTGTTGTTATTAATTATCCTACATATGATAAAGAGCTTTACGCATTGGTACAAAGTGTGAAGAAATGGAAGCATTATTTGATGGGAAAATAAACCATTATTCGCACTGATCATCAACCTCTACAATATATGCAATCTCAAACTAAATTGCAGTAGTCAAGGCACTTTTGTTGGATGGGATTTTTATAGCAATTCCACTTGGTAATCAGGTACAAGAAGGCATTTATAACAAAGTTGTTGATATGATTTCTAGACTGGTTGTAAATGTAGCCATTTTACTCAAGAATAATTATGTTTTACCTGAAAGTTATGTTGCATAATATGCACAGGATGCTGACTTTCAAGAGGTGTATTTAAACTTGAGCCAAGGCCACCAAGTTGAGGAATTAGACTACCATGTTCATGATAATATGTTGTATCATTTGGGAAAACTTTGTGTTCCACAGGGAGAGAGTAAATGTCACAAGGGAAGCACACAATTCTCTTATTGCTAGATATTTCGGTGTAAGTAAAGCAATGGAAAATCTTCAGAAGTATTTTTATTGGCCTCGTATGTTTGAAAGTGTGTCATGTTTTATAAGAGGTTGTTTATTGTGCACAGTTTGTAAGCATAGTAATAGGAAACTAGGATTGTACGCACCACTTCCAGTGCCTTCAAGACCATGGGAAAGAGTTTCTATGGATTTTGTAGGAGGTATTCCTTTGTCAAGGAAAGGTCATGATTATTTGTATGTAGTTTTGGATAGGTTCAACAAGATGTGCATGTTAATGCCTTGTAAAAAGAAAATTATAGCTGAAAAAACAACTCAAATTTTCTTTCAAAATGTATGGGTTCATTTTTGATTGCCTACTTCTATTGTAAGTGATCGTGATTCTCGATTTGTTGGGAATTTTGGTCAAGTTTATGGAACTTGATGGACATCAAGTTGAAGAAAGTACATCCTTCCATCTGCAAATAGATAGCCAAACTGAAGTGGTTAACAAGACAATCATTTATTTGCTAAGAGGATATTGCAACAAACATCCTAAGTTGTGGGATGACTAGTTGCATTATATTCAACATCCTTACAACTGAGAAAAACACTATTCTACTCTAACTTCATCTTTTGAGGCATGTTTTGGTTTTTTGCCTAAAACGCCTTTGGATTTCATCTTTGAGAAAGATGTAGTTGTAGATGGACATAGTGACATAGACAGAGCAAAGAAATTCATTGAGAAAATTTAGTTGATTCACCAAACAGTTCAAGAACAACTAGAAACGAATCAAGGCAAGTATAAGGCAAGGCATGATAAGCATCATGTGGATCATAAATTTAAAGTAGGTGATGAAGTTTGGCTATACATTAGAAAGGAAAGGCTTAAAGGTGAAGGTAAAATGTTGAAACCAATTCATTCTGATCCATTTAAAATTCTAGAAAATATTGGTAATAATGATTTCAGACTTGATTTGCCTTCATATATGCAAATCTATTCCGTTGTTAATGTTGACAATTTGAGATTGTATGAACCTCCTTTGATTGAAGATCAAGGAGAGAATTTTCAAATTCCATCTATTGAATACTTTTCTCTGATGTGATTCAGCAAGACACTATACTTGACAGAAGGACAAGGACAACTAAAAGGAGAAATATTGATTATCTTCGGGTGGGTCTCAAAGGTACACATCCATAAAAGGCCAAATGGATTGAAGTGGGGAAGGTGAGGGAAAAATACCCTCATCTGTTCAATAACTGAAAGTGATCTTTTTGGGGTCTAAAAGGCTTCCAGTGGGGAGTCATTAGGTGCTCAGAATTATTCTAAAAAAATCAAAGTGTCAGAATCTTCTCAAACTTAGCTTAATATTGAAGAGCTCATCATTCTGAATCCAATGGTGTGAATGACACTCAAATCCGAGTTCGTATGCAAAGTTAAAGCAAGTAAAAGTTCAAGTTTGACTTGCCTACATGGTAGGATTGGGATGATGTGGCAAGTCTTCAACGAATAAGGAGGCGCCAAGTCGTAGCCCGCCATTGGCCCTCGCAAATCACATATTGTAGCGGTAAGTGTTTCGGTGTTACAAATCAGCCCCCGACAGGTCTAGGGTTGTGATGCAATGAGGCAATCACAAATTACAATCACAATCAGTGAGGGAGAACATAACAATGTATCGTCCCATCCCCGACAAGGTTTGAAGTCGCAATGCGATGCAATCACATATCGTAATCTTGGGAAAGAAGAAGCAATGGGAATCGGACCTGATGCGGTTGAGTTTCGAATTCGATAGACCTGGGCGTGATAATTTTTATGCTGCAGTTTAATACACTGGAGGGTTAGCGAAATCACAATCGCGGTGTTCTTCTGGGTAAACAAGACCTTACACCTGCCCAAACTCCCTGATTACAATGAGAGGGAGGTTCTAGACATGGGAATTTGATATGTTTACAGTTGTTGAATTAAGGCTTCTGTGATCCATAATAGTTGTAAGAAGAACTTCAGCATAAATCACATGTAGAAAGACCTTTGTCGACACGTTTCGAACCAACCAGTGTGGTTCATCGTCAAGACAAGTTGAAGAAACAGATCCAGCTTCGCATGTTAATTCAGTATCCCGTCGGGTCTGCAATACTACATCACAACATTTGTTGTGTTAAGAGCTCACAGTACTGTCGATTGTAATTTGCGATACGACCAATAAAATATGGCCTGCGGTGCAGAGAAATTATTTCCCGGTTAGTAGATTTTGGGGCTAATTTGTAGTTTTCTCCCTGTTTTGGAACATTTTGTGGAGAGAATAGTGGGAGAATTGGGAGAAGTCATAAATCCTTTAGTTCTTATCTAGGTTTGATGCAAAAATAGTATATTCTAGCATTTTTTGGTATTCTAAACTTATGGAGACAGGTTTCAGAGGCATCTGAGCATTGTAAACACACTTTTGATGTAATTTGAGCATAATAGAGAGGCACAAGCCATTGGAAGCTGGACCAAGGAGATGTAGCTCAGGAGGGGTGAAATCCTTTATAATGTGATTGTTCTGTGTTATATTTTGATGTTATTTGTTGTTATATTTCTGTTGTTTAGCATATGTTTTTATGTTAAACTGTTTATAACATTTACATAAGAAAATCTCATGGGAATCTGTTAATTGCAAAAGTTTTGAATCTTTAAGCATTTGAAAAAGAAAATGATAAGCATCTTGGGTTTATCTCTAAATCGGGAATTAGCACAACATTACTAATCTGCTCCAATTCAGATCAGCTTTGGACTGGACATGAGCTGAATCTACCTGAGTAACTGCAAATGGTATGGCCACATCAATGGGACATTGTGGTTGGAATCCTAATCCCACCTGAAAGGGGATGTGGCTAGTTGAACTATGGAGAGCTCTATTATAGCTATGTTGGACATAAGTGAGGTTTTCATCCCATGTGCATGGATGCTTCGAGTTGTACATGAGAAAAATGTGCATGATCATCCTATTGATGACCTCTTTTTGGCCATCAATTTTGGGGTGGAAGGTCGCGAACTTAGTGAGCTTAGTATCCAACATTGATCAAAAGCTTGACTAAAATGTACTAAGGACCCTGTTTTCCTGGTCTGAGATAATGGACTATGGGATCCCAAAGTTATCCATGCCCATTCAAATAATAGTTTAGCAATGACCTCTATTGGGACACTCTTCTTGTAGGCCGCTAAAATGGCCATCTTAGAGAATCTATCGATGACCACGAAAACATAGTCGTTTCCATGCTTATTAGAAGGAAGCCCTAACATGTAATCCATGGAGATGGATTCCCAAGGCCGACTAGGAGTATTAAAATATGTAATCCATGGAAATGTCCTAGGCAATGCAAGATCTAATTTACTTCCCAACATCCTGTCAAAGGTTTGGCCAATAAAAATACTTCTGCAACACTGCCATTGTTTTCTCTTCTCTAAAATGTCTAGCAACCCAATTTTAGTGCACCTCCCGAATCATCTTGGCACGCTCTCTTGAAGGAAAACATAGGTTTCCTAGGTGGCATAATAGTGTGCCCTAGAGGTGAAAAAATGGAACTTGTTTTCCATCCAGGAGCATCTGGTATGTGTTGCTGAATTCTAGATCACTCTTGTAAATATGTGGCCACCCCAAAGTTTCCTGTCCACAAGAGTCAAGCACAGTGGTCAGTGCCATAACTGGTGGGTGAATGAGATAGTTGGCAACATTATTTTTGTTTCCTTTCTTTTACTTGATGCTCAAATGGAATTGTAACATATGTGTGGACCATTTCTAATGATGGTTGTTCTGCAACTTTCCTTGTGTTTGTATGAACTACAGGAGTTAGTGGTTTGTGCGGATGACTGTTTCCTCACCATAATGCAATGCTTCCATTGTCGACAAGCTTGCACAATGGAATACATCTATTTTTCATAAGCGGGATACTTTCGGACAATGTCTACAAGTGGCTCACTGTGATATGCCATCGAATGCTCCTCCTGAGTAAGAACTGCCCTGATAACATAGTTGGAGACATTTGTCTCAATCTCAAATGGTTGTTGCAGGTATGGTAATGTGAGCATTGGTGCAGAGCAGACGTGATGCTTCAACTCAAAAAATTCCTTCTGTTCGGTTTCAGACTAGAAGAAATTTTCTTATGCTCCGTCCTTGGTGACTTGACTCAAAGGTCAAGTGATATGAGAGAAACCCAACATGAATTTGTGGTAGAAATTTAGAATACCCCAAAAGTTGTGTAGCTTTTTTAGAGTGGTTGGGGTTGACCAATCTCGAATAACTTGTATCTTGGTTGGGTCTGCATGCACACCCCATTCATTAATGATGAACCCAAAATATTGAACCTAGGTCATACCAAAAGTGCATTTCTCCAAATTGGCACAAAACTAGTGTTGTCGCGAGGTTTGTAGGACCTGTCGAATATGGTGTAGGTGCTCTTCCCAACTCTTGTTAAAGATTAATATGTCGTCCAACTACACTACCATGAATGAGTTGGTGAAGGGCCACAAGATGTCGTCCATCAACCTCATGAAGGTTGTGGGGGAATTTGTCAACCCAAAAGGCATGACCAACCATTTGAAAAGACCCTCCCTAGATTTGAAGGAAGTTTTCCACACATAGAAGGGTTCTATTGGCACCTGGAGATAACCGGGCTTCAAATCAATCTTACTAAAATATTCTCCCCCTTGAACTGGTCCATAATTACTTCCAATGATATAGATGTTTTTAGCGCAATAATGTGATCATTAAGTAATTATACTTCCAAAAATCAACATCATAGACAATAGAATAATATTGATCACAAATGCACAGAGAGACAAGAATATTTTACCCTGGGAAAACCCACTAAGGGGGGAAAACCCAGCCAACCTTTTCCTTAGAGAACCAATGCAACAAGAGATGCATCAAAGTCAACTAACCAGCAAGATGACCATCTACCAAGGACCAAGTCAACCCTCCACAATTCTGTCAACAAAAATCTTTGCGACAAGGTCTTCAAGAAGGCCAAAATTTACCCTGCAACTCTTCCTCAGACTTTGCACTATGCCACAAAAGTATATTGCAGAAACAAGGCCTCTATGTTGAAAATTGTGTAACCAGGTTCAGTCTTCATAAGTATGAAATGTATTCTTGTAAATTGTAAAATGAAAAAGAAATTCTTATTATTGAAGCATGGGTTTCATGCTCAAGTTATTTTATTTTATAGGTCAAGCACTGATTGAGTGCTTCTAGGGTTTGTCCTAGGTTTAAGAGTCATTTTCATATATTGAAGACCCTATGTGCACATTGTATCTTGTAAAGAAAAAATTATTTTGTCTTTAAAGTGTCGAAATACCTCAAATATCAAGTCGGCCTAGAAACTGTCAAGTCGACCTACATGAAGAGCCACGTCTACCCTTGAAGGAGTCTATACATAGAGAGGAAATCGTCCTCCATTAGATACACTCACTTAACTCATTCTACGCGAAGAAGAGGAAGAAGAAAGGTCGAAGAAGGAGGACGAAGAGGAAGTCAAACAAGTCAAAGTACTTGGGCTAGTTCTCTCTCTCTTGTGAAAGACGAAGTTAGGGTTTCTGCGCTAAGACTATCTTTGGTTCGATCTTGAAAGAAAGAGAGAATGGAATTCAAGCGAAGGTCACTTAGGGTATCTCACTAACCCTAAGTCTCAAGGAAAGGAAAGCGAATGGAAGAGAATGCAATACGAAAGAGATTGAAGTCTCTAAGTGTTGCAGCAGTTGTCAGGAGACCGAATTTTGGATCTACAATATGAGGTCGAAGTCCTTGCAGTGGGAGGCCGAGTTGATCTTGATGTTGGAGGGTATTTGCTTGAGTCAATAGGTCATGGTGTTCGTCAATTGAAGGATCTATAAGAAGAGAAGAGATTTAAGGGTTTTCCCCTCAAGAGGAGGGGATTTGGCCCTGGATTGCAGCCTATATATTGTGTCACTGTCTTATTGTTTTGGTAGTTGTTTGATGTATTTCACACTGTAATAATAAGGAACAAAGCTAATAAGGAAAAAGGTAATACAAATAGTTATCAAGTTAAAGAGAATTAACATATTTACTGCCCTATTGAATTCTCAACATGGTATCAGAGCTAAGTTTATCTAAGGGAATCATGAAGATATACTCTATAGTGAAGAAGCTCATCAAGAAGATCGCAAGCCATCTCAAGAAAGGTATCAAGGAGCATGGAGTTTCTTATTTACTTCAAAGAAGGTATCATTCAAAGAAACAAATGAAGGTCTCTTCTTGTTGAAGAGTCTAGGGAAATTAGGTGTAGTGATTCTTCTTGACTAGATAACAATTTGTGAAGCCTTTTTACTTTTCTTGTTAGCTTAATATTCTTCTTTCTTATTAATTCATGTGTGTGTACTTCATCAAACTTCTACCAAAACCATAAGAACAAGACCACAAGATGTTGGCTTTTTATTAGGGCCAAAACCTCTCTTCTCTTGAGAGGAAAACTCTTTAGTAAGTTTCTCTAATTGAAGCTTCTTATTGATCAATGCAAAACCCTAGATGCCTAGCTAGAATGTCTTCCAAGCACAAGTCAAGTCCTTCCTCCTTTCTTCACTTTGTTCCCCAGCACTTAGTCTTCCTTCTCTTCGCACTTTGCTTCTGGACACTTTATCCTTCTTCCGGTAACTGATAATAATATTTGTTAGGTATCTTCTATAAGAGATACTCCTCTTTATTGTTTAGTAGATTCCTTTACATATGAAGAGTACTTTATCCTTCCTCCAACCAAGCCCCTTCTTGAGATGTATATGCAAGTCTAATATGACAGCAGTGTATCACTGTTTCTTCGCACGTGTTAGGGGATTCCCTCAATATTCTTGTGTGGAGGTCCTCCTTTCTTCTTTGATTGAGTGTGCTTCCTTTTCACTTGAGTGAGAGACCTTATAGGCCTACTTTTCTAGCCCAACCAATGAGATATGTGTGACTGTGTTGGAGGGTTGCTAAGACAGCAGAGGTGCCCTCTTTATCTTCACACGTGTGGCTGTGGCTTTCCCTAGAAACAATCCTCTTGAGCTTAGTTGTGTACCCTTCGTCTTTGCTGCACTTGGAGACCCTTTCTTCACTCTTTTCTACCCTTTCCTTGTGCCTTCTCTTCGCATATTTTAGAGGTGTTTACTTGACGTCGTAATGGAGTGGACATCCTCTATATATAGAGGATTGTTCCTCCTTTTAGGCCAACTTGGCATTTATAATTCGGATTGCTTCTTTGGTGGTGTTACATGCTTGGAGAAGACTTGACTTTGCTTGGAGTGTTATTATTTGACTCTTATACAAACATATACATGGTGTAACATGCCCTTAAGGTCTTCAACATTTTCTTTTGACCATTTGACACATCTATAGCACCTTAACATGTGCTAGACATATTTCAATGAGCAAGAAAATCATTGACATATATTATAAAAATAATATTTCTTTTCTTGAATAAATACAAATATCAAAATTACATTTATGAAGACCAAACCTAGTTACATTTCCTTCAACACTCCCTCTTAACGAGGGAGGTATTCATACAACATTACAAGGTGTTCGGCTATGTTTCAATCTTAAAGAATTCACATAAGAGAAACCGGATTTACAATCCATCTATTATGGCATCATAATAACCAACATTGTTTCCACGACAAGGCCTTGACTGGCAGCTCTATCTCTCAATAGATTAGAGCACAATGTTGGCGAGACCAATGACTTATAGACACCTTAATAATTGTCTCTAAAGGTACATACCCACCCGGGTGTTCAATGAGTATGACCTTCTAGGACTATTCTTATCTCGGGTTCCCAACCCTCAAAGAATATCAGTCCTCTTGCCTAGTCTTGTCTTGGATTCCCTACACATCCTCAAACAGTATCAGATGCCAGATGATTACCCAATCCTCCCATTCTTTCTTCCCAAGTGAAGACAAGACTGTTGTGTCTATCAGTTCCTCTTAATTGAGGAAGACATGCCCAAGTATCCTCTAACAGGGTACTTGTCCAAGTTCCTTTGTAATTGGGAACTTGTTATAACTTCCTCTTAGCTAGGGACTTGTCCATTCATCAACAACTTCTTCTTTCTGGGTCCTTTAGCTGCTTGATCTTCTTCTTTCCTTTGATGTCATGAAGTCTTGGTTCGAACTTCCTTTTGGTAGGGCACCACCCATTGATCACTTTACTTCCCGGTTTGTCATGTCATTGCTTCCTTTGTGGAAAGTGGTCTTCTTCTCATATATCAAGATCTCTTGTTATCTGGCTACTCCTTTGTCATCTTGTCCATGTTTCAGAATATTCTTCTCATGAATGCTTCGTTGAACTTGCTTGTTCCCATGCTTCGGTTGAGTAGTGAAACGACCCAACTAAAACAGTGAAATGTCCCAGCTAATTTTTTTTTTTTTTTTTTTTTTTTTACACAGCAATTACAACCGGGAACAAACATATTGAGATTTCAATTTCATCAACACATACATCACTGATGTTCATTTCAAGAAATAACACCACATTTATATACTTTTAATCTAATCAACACATACATCACTGATGTTCATTTCACTGATGTCTCTTTATTCCCCCCTTTTAATCTTTAAATTGAGTTTATTACTTGGAGTCAATTAATGAGTCAAGATTTTATCCCCAATCTACTTCCTACATTAACTCAGGTTATCTCTTAGAGGGATATTCTTATGCTAGTTGATGCCACATGGAGCTTCTCTCCATTTCTCTAATTTAATTTATTTTTCTTATTTTAATTCACCTTCCTCTTTTCTTAATTAAGTTTAATTGGTTAGGATTTAATCTTTATCCTTACAACATGTTTGTCTTCCCCTTTTATCTAATTAAACCACCTAATCTACCTAGTATTTTCCAACATGGGGCGGGTACAATTTTTAAGGTACTCTATTTATTTCTTCCTATGTTCCTTCTTATTCCAAGTTTTATTTTTGATTTAATTTCTTTGGTTTCTAATCATCATTTACCCTTGATGTAACTTTACCTAGTTTTCATTCCTTACTTATATTTATTTATTATT
>APFE030652935.1:0-39985 GCA_000404065.3 Pinus taeda
TGCTGGATAATAGAAAGGAAGGACTGGCTATTCGAGGTGGACGTAGCCCAAACTGGGTGAACCACGTATATCTGTGTCTCTCTTGTTTTGTACGTTTTCTGTGTTTATATTTCTGCAATATTTTATGTGTTCCATTTCTCCGTAATATATATAATATTCTAACAGTTGTTGCAGAGTTCTGGGTTCTGCTCTGTGTTCTGGTGACTGTGTTTTGATGACAGGTTTCAATGATTCAGTTGTTGGGTGATTCAGAGATTGATGATGCAGGTGTAGTTGATGGTTGTATTGCAGTGGTGATTGATTTTGTGCTTCAATGTTGTTGACGGGTGCAGTATGAAAATTGGATGAAACGTGGCCTTCATATTATGGTGTTGTGTTCTAGGAGTATCCAGTCTAAAAATTTATGAAACCTGGTCCCTGGAGGAAGAGAGAAGGTCATAGCCTTCTATAGGCCAGCGCCTACGTACTGGTAAAATATCAACTAGTACAAGAGATAGGGGTTTGGAGCTCCCGTTCAGTAGCAGCTGGAAAATGAGTGAAGATTGGAGCCTTCAGTAGGTCGGTGCCTACGTACTGGTAAACATATCGGCTAGTACAAGAGCTAGGGGGTTGTAGCTCCCTTCCAGTAGTAGCTGGAGAACGAGAGAAGGTTGTAGCCTTCTACAGTTGGGTGCTTGCATATTGGTATGATTCTGCACTAGTACAAGATTGTAAATAGGTTTTTCTTATATTAAAGAAAACAGCAGCAGGTGGTTTTTGTCCTGCATTGGGTTTCCACCTTAAACCTTGGTGTTCATGTGCGCTTCTTATGTGTGATGGTCTATTCTATTTTTACTACACCTGGTTATTATTTATATGGTTAATGAAGTTCTGATGCACTGATTAAAGATCAACATATGATGAATTAACTGAATCATAAGTTTGTTGGATATACTCTAGTTGCGTTAAACACAGTTACGTGTACACGCAAGTTCCCTTAACTGAAGTAGCGTTTATGAATCTGATTATGGAAATGAAAAAATTATTGATTTGATAATACTGATTCACCTTCCTATCAATATTATTTCCAGCACAATTCACATATAAGCCCCCAAGTTCCAACAAATGAGAGAGAGTTCCCCATTCAAACAACAAACAATTTAATTGACATTAAAAAAAAAAAAAAATGTTAAGGAAAAGACTGAGACTAAATAGAAATGGAAAGATACCAGAACCAGTGAAATTAATTGATACATATTTTCACAAATCACAAAACCCTACCTAAACCCTATCAAACCTTGTCCTAAACCCTAAACCCACAATGCAACAAGAGCTAAAATTCCCAACAGCGAATTGAAAGTGTTGGAAAACATAGAGTGTGGCTGTTAGGGTAAAGAATTAGTACCAGTGAAACTACTTGATATAGATTCGCACAACTCAATAAACCCTATCCTAAACCCTGTCGAGCCCTACCCTAAACCCTAAACCCACAGTGTAGAAAGAGCTAAAATTCCCAACAGCTAGTTCAAAGTGTTGAAAAACACATAGTTTGGTTGTTAGGATTTAGAATCCTACTGAAGAGATGCAAAAGCCACCACGATAGCCAAAGGTCACCCCAAACCTCATCATATCACTTCTATGATCGAAAGAAAGATTACCTACAACACAAACACAAGAAAATTAGCACTTGAGCACAAAAAAAAAAAAATATGACAAAACCAGAATGAAACGTGGGAAAAAATTCTACTTACTAGAATGGAGCTTGAAACCTACATGTCCACCACCGAACCAAATCAAAATTCCCATCGGCTCCATCTAATTCCACAGGCTACACAATCGAAACAACAACAACAATATTGGTAAACCCCCCACGAACCAGAACGAACAACCTCAAGTAGAATGGTAAACCTCCCATTGATCTGAAAATGAAAATTTGATTGTCCTATGACACTTTGCAAGTCTGATAAACTTGGGTTTTTAAAGGTAAAATTAGTTTTTCAACCTCTTCAAATATGAATGTTTATGTTTTCACATGAACTTAAAAATGAAACAAATGCATATGCAACTCAATATGTTAAACACGTAGAGAAGAAACCAACAAGTGATAACTGAGTTGACCCCTCATAGGATACGTCTTCGGGCCTTGATCCAATGGCTAGACCGCTCTATTGATCTCAGCAGAAAATGAGCACATTACAAATTGTTGACTCTGAGTGGCATTTTTCTCCTACAAAGAAACATTCTTCTACAAAGAACTCTCACCCAGAAAGATGACTCCCTACAACAAGTCATGATGGTGTCAACAGGAAAAAGGACTCTCTCACAATAGATCCTTGTACACACTCTAAAATCAACAAGCATAAGCATAAAACTACTTCGCAATGAAGTGTTAAAAAGGTCTTTATCCAGAAGAACACTGAGAAAATACTAAAAATAATTGCTCTATTGAAGTAATAATTGTTGTAGATACATCTAGAAAGTTGAAAAACCCCTAGTTAGACTCTTTCCATGCTCATTTAGGTCTCTATATGGACTCAAAATAATCTTTTTCTATAACACTAAATGACTTGGATCTACAAAAATTCCAACATACAACACTCAAATCAGAAATCTGAGGCTTCCATTGAGTTTAGAACACTCAAAAACACCTATATAGGCTCTTCTTAAGCTCCAAAAGACTGAAAAACCACCAAGTTGTGCATCTCAAAAGTTTTCTCTGCTAACTGTCCTCCAAAATGGAAAAACTGGCTATCTGGGCAACGAATTTGTCCCTTTTCACAAACTTCCAGGTGACATTTTCGCTCGGGACTAGTGTTGATTCCACCGCAAATGGTACAAAATGTTTCCTCTTTAAACGCGCCAATGATGCTTAAACACCAAATTTTTACTCCCAATGGCGGTTGTATGGGAACATATGGTCAAGGGTTGGGCCACGCACCTGTCCCTCCTACCTTAGCACCCTCCACTTTAGGTGTTGGTTGTGTTCTTGTCATATGGCTCGGGGTCAGTGCTTAATGCCCAACTCTCCATGGTGTCATTCGGTGGTTATGGTGAGGTCGATAGAACTGGTGGATGGGGCCAATTCCCTATCCACTTCATTGTTTTTTTTGTCATATTGACTATTGTGTAATCAAAATTTGGGGCCATGTGCTCTGCCCCTCCATCCAAACCGTTGATGCTTATGACATTAAATATAATTCACAACCCATATGGTCAAGAACTAACTAAATGGTATAACGGTAAGGCATGTGGTTTATTGTGGTGAGGTCGTGGGGTCTAACCCCACCAAGTTGGTTGACTGGCCCTCAAACTTATACACAATTCCTGAGGGATGTGGTGCCCTCTCATTAGGCCATGTGGTGCCTCCTAATTTGCCACCACAAAACAAACAATCAATAAAATCTTGACACCTCAACCTATATGACACTTCCACTTGGCATAATGAGATTGGTCCACCAGCATTTGTACTGCATGGTCAGCATGTTGATGTCAGCATGGCATCACTTGACAGTCTTCAAAATTAGCAACCAAGTTAACCCTTCAAGTTGACTTTTTAGTTGTTGGGAAAAAACTTCAGAACATCATAACTTCCTCATATGATGTCAGATTGTGGCAATTAAGTGTCATCGGAATTAGGACAATGAGAATTATTATTTGGTGCTAGTTTTAAAATATTCTAAGCACTTTTATTTGTTAGCCTATTTTTTATCTTCAGATCATACCTCCCCACTAGGAACTTTTGGACCTTCAAAATTTTGCCTTCACTCAACAAATAAGTGACGAAATTACAACTCCTTTACTTTCCCAATCTCAATCCTTATTTCTCTACTTGAATTGGTGTCTCTGAGCCTCATTCAAGGTACTCCACCTTGCCTTTGCATGAAGTCCTTATCCTCCTATCAAGAATTGTGGCTTGCTGTAATTCTTCTAAATATTCAGGAGAAAAATATTTACAAGATGGAATTTAAACATTCTCTTCCTAACCATCTTTCCTTGGCATCTCATACGATCTTCACCTTGAATTATTTCCTTGCTAAAACCAAACTTGATCTTCCACTTGGAAATCATGATCAACTTGTTGCTTGTCCTGCCATGCTTTGTACATTTCTTTTTTGTCTTTAAGTTTCACTTGTACTCTTTGACGCATTGATTGCATTTTTTCAATAAAATACTTGGCTTTGTCCAAATTGCTATGGCCATCTTCTACATAATATTTACTAAATGCCAAATCCAAAACAACTGGAAAATAACTCAAACAAGCTTCACATGGAAATACTTGCATAAATGAGTGCTTGACTCTATTGTGGCATACTAAATGTGATGCATTTTCTCATCCCAGAGTTTAGGATGCTTACTACAATGTCCACAAATGGAAATTCATCTTACAATATGGAATAAATTTGACTCCCAAATTCCCATACAAATGACTCGTCAACAAACCAAAATAGCATAAAAGTGCCAAAGAAAACATTGTTGCATATAAGTGATTTATTCACAAACATTAGTTTTAAAAAATTCCCAATTATGGGGACATGAAACATGTGAAATATAAAATAAATGCAGTCTTTAATTAGACAAATATTCCAACCATTTCTTACCCAACCATGCTAGGGAATTTTCTTTTTGCACTTAAGTTCCTTCTAGAACTACTTTTGGAATGGTTATGGTCTGCCTTGCACATTCCTCTACCTTCTCCTTCTCAGCTGATTCCATTACCTGTTTTTCCTTCTTTGGATGAATATGTGGATGCAACTTCCAACACTTTTCAATTAAATGCCCACTTATGTTGCAATGAGTGCAAAAGTTTTTGTGAATTTCTTGGCACAAATGTCTTTAAAATTAGATGAGAATTTTCCTTCTTGGTCTCACTTCCAATTAACATATTCATATTCTTGAATAATTCTTTCCTTTTGTGGCACTTAGCTACACAATGGTTAAGGCATGACAAAGAGTTCAAGGAAAAACATTCCACAACATTTTATTCAAATCATCATGCTATCTGTAATCATAGAAAGCCTTTGAATAATTAGGACACTTATACCTCTTATGGTTGTCCTTTGGCTTATGATTCTAGTGAGAATAACTTGAATTAGTTCTTCCTTTACAGTGCTCATCTCTCTTTGGATATTTTTTTCCATCAATATCATCATCACGACATGATTCTTCTTCAGCCTGCAGGAGTTCTTTCTTCACAAATTTCACACTTAAATAATTCTTTGACTTTGATTCTTTGGAGCATTCTCAAACTTCTTCTTGTACATATGTCAATCCTTCATGTCAAGGTTGTGCTCTTTCCTCAATTAGATTAATAATTCCATGACCACAAAACATTCCCCAGTTTTCTCTTCAATGACATTTTGCAACATAAGGTGAAATTCCTTCTTTTCATCCTCTGCTACTTCGAGTAATCTCCTCAATTCCATATTCTCCACTTGGAGAGAAGAATTTGTATCCTCTAGTTATAGGATCCTTGCATCCTTACAAACTTCCACTCCACCCATATTTCAATTGGGTCAAAACCTACTCTGATACCACGTGATTAGAAAATGAAACTATGACCGTCATCTGACACTTTGCAAGTCTTATAAACTTGGGTCTCTAAAGGTAAAATTAATTTTGCAGTCTCTTCAAAGATGAATGGTTAAGTTTTCACATGAACTTAAAAGTGAAACAAATTCATGTGAAACTCAATTTGTTAAACATGTAGATAAGAAACATGGAAAATTTTAGGGGCTAATATTTGCAGGTGGGATAATTTTCCACAATTTTTCCAAAAAAAGGATTCACCAATTTCCATTTTTTATTAAATAGATTCACCCAAATTTTACAATATAAAATTATTTTAGCTTAAAAATCGCCAAAATTATATAGAAAGTATTATAAAATCATTATAAATTTGAAATTTTTTACAAATACATCAATAAACATTTTATAATTTGCATACTAGGGACTAGTGAGATTCGCCAATGTTTTTAAACTTCAAGATATTTTTTCATGCTTAAAATTTTCCATGATAAGAAACCAAGTGTTAACGGAGTTCACACCTCCTGGGCTACATATTTGGGCCCTGCTCCAATGGCTAGACCATTTTATTGATCTCAGCAACAAATGAGCACATTACAAATAGTTGACTCTGGAGTGACATTGTTTTTCCTACAAAGAAACACTCTTCTATAAATAACTCTCACTCAAAAATATTACTCCCTACAGCAAGTCTTGATGGTGTCAATAGAAAAAGGACTCTGTCACAATGGATCATTGTACTCAATCTTAAATCAACAAGCATAAACATATCAATGAAGTTTTGAAAAGGTCTTTACCCATAAGCACCCTGAGGAAAGACTGAAAATAGTTGCTCTACTAAAGTAACAATTGTTGTAGATACATTTCAAAAGCTAAAAAACCCCTAGCTGGACTCTTTTCATGCTCATCAAGGTATCTATATGGACTCAAAACAATCTCTATTTATAACACTCACTAGTACAAAATTGCTAATTAATTACTAAAAATATGACTAAAATTTGCATATAAATGAAGATTTTTCAGTCGATGACCAATAGTAGTTAATTTATAGTATCTTATAACACGGCCAACTTTTAGTTGTTTTTAGCTTAGACATTAATTGGTTGTCTCAAATTTATCATCTAGTAGTATATTTAGTCATTAATTTAGTCATTAATTTATTCATTAATTATCTCAATTAATGACCAAATATACAAAAAAATATATTACTATATAGTCACCCGAAAAAACCAATTAATTCCCAAAGAAATATGACCAAAATGTTGGTCATGTTATAAGATACTATAAATTAGCTATTAATAGTCATATATATATTCAAATTTTAGTCATCGTTTCAAACCAATTAATGATCAAATAAATATGACTAAATTTTGGTTGTGTTAGAAGATAGTGTAAATTAGCTACTAATAGTCATATATATGAAAAATTTAGTCATCATTTGTAATCACAAATTTATCATTTGCAGTTGCCATTTATCTTTTTTTGGTAGTTTCATATTCATTATATAAACGACTAATTTAGTAGTTTATATTCATTTCATTTAATTTCATGAATAATCATTATAAATGACTAATTTAGTCATATATTCATTTTATTTGTGCTCATCGTTAATCAATGTAAACTACTAATTTAGTAGTTTTAGATTGATTTTGTGTGTTCATTATTAATCAACATAAATTAATTAGTATGATTTTGCGACTAAAAAAATGTCATACAATGTGCATGTTCATCTAATATGAAAATGCAAAGTTACATATATTAATTGCAATACTAAACAATATCGAGTGCAACTACAAATAATTTCAACCACATAAATTATATTATATAAAATGTCATGTATTACAATATGAGTTTTCAACTTAATATTGGTTGGACTACAATTTACACATGAAATATTATTTCATCACTTCAAAACATTATCATTGTGTTTCCAAGGCATTACAGGTGAATTCACCAACTCTAAAGACTTGACCATCAGTCTATATGTGTGTGTCTCATGGGATATATTGGCTTTAATGGTATCACTAGACCAGTTCTCTTCTCTCTATTTCTGCATTTGTCACTCGAGTGTTATTGTTCTCTTCTTTATTCAATTTTTTCTTCTTACCATCTATATTGAGTTCCTCTTCTGAAAATGAAAGAAGATATAATGTAAAGTATAATACATGAAAGATGATGAGCAATAGAATATGTTATCACCAAAATAGGACCCTGATAGGTTGCTGATTAGACTATCTTAGTGTAACTATTTCAAACCAATCTTCTAGCTAAGGCTTAGCCTCCTCAACGTGAGAAGGCTCTCTCAAAGGGTTAATGATATTGATTAAAGATATGGATAGATGGATAACTCTATGGTTTGTGATTTTATATGTTTATAGGTTGAAAGATGGATACTTACTACCATTGGGCTATGGAGTCAGTGACAGAGATAAGGATAGCAAATAGCTCTTCTTATAAAACTGAGGCTTCTATATAATTCAATGAAAGAGTGACACATTCAGGAAAGTCTCAATAACTTGAAGTTCATAGGAGTCAGAGCATGTGGGCATGAATTATGAGTAATGATACATCAAGGTATTCAAAAGGAAAGAATTTAAAGTGATTGATCAGAGTTTAATACCTAAAGGAAGTTGGAGCATGAGTAACCATGAATTCAGAGTCATGAGTATTAAAACATTGAAGAAAAACATCCAAATATAGGACCCAAGAACTCAATTTACCATAGTTTAACACTTAAAGGAAGTCAGAGCATGTTCCTCCATGAATTCTGAGTAATAAGCTTTAAGACTATGGAATTAAAACATATCAAAGATAAAAGATAAAGCTCACTGTTATCACCCTAAATTCTTTTTCAAGACTTTGGAAAGTTTTCCTTATTTCTAGTCATGGTCTTATAATATGTTTTAAGTCATCGCATGCTTAAAGGGATAAGTGATAGAATTAGAGTCTTAGAATTTCATTCTCATTTCCAAACCCCTCTTCTAGTCATGGTGTTAAAGGGTCTCTAGGTCATTTCATGCTTAAAGGGTTAGGTCATAGGGTTAGAAGTATTTAAGGTCATATTTCATTTCCAAGCAAAGTTTGACAACCTTATTCCATGTCTTAGAAGTCTCACCATGTGTTTAGAAGTCATATTTGAAGTCATTTTGAAAAAAAAAATGGAATTAGATACGAATCCACATTTTCGTAGCGTAGATAGTGTAAAAACCCTGTTTTGCGCTACGAAATCACTGAAGTGGCCTTTTTCAGCAGCAAAAAAAAAAAAAAAAAACCTTGTTTTCTGTTTTAAGTAGCCAACTTCCAAGGGATCTCTTGAGCAACTGAAAGCATATTTTGGAAAACTGAAAGAGTTTCATTTTACTAACATACCTATCTACAAAAACCTCTTTCAGTTTCTTCAAATTAATTATGAGGTGGGAGAAATTGATGACCCAACTTGCGCTACAAAACTGCTGAAAGCCATTGAGGGAGGAACTCTGTTTTCTGGTTTTTGAAGTCTTTTTAAAGATCATTTTATGGCCACATGAAAACATATTTTGTAATTATGAAGGAGGTTTCTATTCATACAATCTATAACTACGAAAACCTCTCTCATTTTCCTTAAATTCATTATGAGGTGGGAGAAATTGATGACCCAACGTGCACTACGAAATTGTGGTAAGTAGTTTTGACATTTTCCTAGTTTTCAAGATAGTCAAAGGAGAAGTGATTGAAGGCCAGCATGAGGGTTATGGACATCACTAAGGTCGAAGTTAAGGAGGAGCAGTTGTCAAGCATTGAATTTAATTCCTAGATTAGGTTGTTGTTATCATAATAAGGAGTTGTACTCCTAATTGTATTAGGACTCTAAGACAGTCAGTGAGCTTTCACTTGTATTTAATACTCTGTTTTATGGTTAGAATAGGTGTCAATCATAGAAATTTGAATTCTCTTGATGAAGGATCATGGAATAATTATTGTAAAAGCTATATATGAAGCAAAATATGAAATTAGAAAGGGTGGGAAAATGTTATAGAAAAAGACTACTTTTGTAAATGTTGTGCAGGGACTGATATATACAGAAGCAGTTGGACTTTTCTAAAGCTCAGATTCTTAGTGTACTTTAGTGAACTTTATCTTTTATCTTTGATATGTTTTACTTCCATAGTAGTAATGCTTATTACTCAGAATTCATGGAGGAACATGCTTTGACTTCCTTTAAGTGTTAAACTATGGTGAATTGAGTTCTTGGGTCCTATCTTTGGATGTTTTTCTTCAATGTTTTAATACTTATTACTTACAATTCATGGTTACTCATGCTTTGACTTCCTTTAGGTATTAAACTCTGATCAATCACTTTAAATTATTTCCTTTTGAATACCTTGATGTATCATTACTTAGAATTCATGCCCACATGCTCCGACTCCTATGAACTTCAAGTTATTGAGACTTTCCTGAATGTGTCACTCTTTCATTGAAGTATATACAAGCCTCAGTTTTATAAGAAGAGCTAGTTGTTATCCTTCTCTCTATCACTGACTCCATAGCCCAATGGCAGCAAGTATCCATCTTTCAACCTATAAACATATAAAATCACAAACCATAGAGTTAGCCATCTATCCATATCTTTAATCAATATCATTAACCCTTTGAGAGAGCCCTCTCAGGCTGAGGAGGCTAAGCCTTAGCTAAAAGATTGGTTTGAAATAGTGACACTGAGATAGTCTGATCAGCAGCCTATCAAGGTCCTATTTTTGTGATAACATAATATAAACTAAAGTGGACTATAAAATATTTATACAACATATATACTTCAACATCAGCGATGTTAATGTCATTTTTCCAAGCATAAAACTCGAATAAGTTTTCTTCAGTTAGACAATAGTGGTAACTATGTGGCTAGATGACCTATATAAACAAAGGAAATAAAATGTCACTATAGAAAAAACACCTTAGGAACTTAGTATTCAACCTTCAGAAAAATCTTAGACACAATCATGTCAACTAAGTTAAATGCTTCAAAACTTAGGTTATAGATAACTTGTGAAAACAAATGGAAATAAAAATACAACATATAATAAATCATGTATGATAGCTGGTTGGAAAATTGCATCATAGAAGAAAAAAAATTATCCTATGGCTACCCAGACATAGGTGGGTAACATGCCCCAGTATGCCATGATCTTTAGGGTCCTTCTATCTTGAGAGTTTGAGGAGTGGTAATTCCTTCCAATGCATTACAAGATATATTCGGATTCATTTCTTCTTTCTCTAGGGTTGGTTCGTGGTGTATATCCTCTTCTTGAATTTTCTTGTTCCTTTTCTTCCTCCTCTTCACAATATATGTAAAATAATTTCTTCTCAGCACACTTATGACCTTTAGTGTATTTTCTATCACAGTTGTAACAAATCCATTTTTCTCTTTTTTCTTCCAATTTTTATGGTATCAGCCTTGTAAGTTTTGGAAGGCTAGGAGTAACACATACATTTTTGTAGTTGTGAGTGGTAGACTTCCTTGTTGCCATAATTTTTCTTTCAACTTTTCTTGCCACCCTGAATGTCTTCTCCAATGAATTAGGTTCCCAAAGGAAAACCTCATGTTGGATGCTATCCTTTAACGTCCCTATGAATACATTAATCTTATGCTCCTCTGGAATATCGTTTACTCTTATATTCAATTTTTGGAAGTCCTCAATGTGCTCTGCCATTGAACCCTTTTTGTTGAGATTTATCAATTGGCTAACGAAAGGTGTTTCTCTTTGTATCCTCCTAATGTGCTAAAATTTCCTCTGTGAAAATTGACTAAGTGACAAGTGGTTTACGAGAACAAGGTCATCAATACCATAAAAATTGATTTTTTTCTAAATATAAAGATGCAATGTGTACCTTCAATGTGTTCGACACATCATGTAGATCAAAGAATTGCTCCATCTGTAGTATCTATGTCACCGAATCCTTGTCATCAAACTTCCTCATATCGATCTTTGAATGTGGTTAGTCTTCAACCCAATATGTGAGTCTCTAAAATCATAATTTTATTCCTTTTATCCTCGTCATGATTTTCGTGGAGTACCTTGTCACCACTAGGAAGAATTTCTTGTAGCAATTTTGTCAAACCTTCTTTCAAACCTTCCAAGTCACTTTTCAAATCTAGTTTTAAATCATCCTTCAAACCTTCCATCTTGCCATTCATAATTTCTTCCATGTTAGATTTCAAACCATCCATTTTAGCTTCAAGTTCAGTTTTGGTTACTCTTTGTGAGAGTAAAATTTGTTGCACTTGATCTCACAATTTTGATATATCATGTTGCATTTCTTCCTCTTCTTCATGTGTCATAGAAGAGATTTCTCGTTTCTTACTAGGTTTGTCCATTTTTCTGTTTTGAGACATTTTGAAATCAAACAATGATACATATGCTTCATTATTCCCTTTGAATCACTTCAAACTAATTTTTAGACAAAATTTATGCAAAATTTAAAAAATACACACATTTTTCTTTCTTTTTAGGAGCTAGATATTACAGTTTTTGTGTCTCTATTATTATGAATCTCCTAGATCTGAAATTCTCTCTTGTAGTATCCTTTTGAGTATTCTTTCCAACCCAACAATTCATACCAATATTGTATTCTTCAAGAAAAAGTTATTCCCAATCTCCCAAGATGACCTAATTATAGACTGGTTCAGTAGAGTGAACTTGTACAGAGTGTCACATGTCATTGTTTTGACCTTAGGCCCTCGAAATGATACCCAAAAAACTATAGTTTGTCCTCTTTCTATAAATTTTTATGAAATTCAAATCCGATGCTCAGAGAGAAAGTTATGACTATTTTCCCTAGGTCACCTATTTGATATGGAATTATGGAGCCTGCAAAAACCCTAACTTCCTTGGATCATATATCCGAAAATATAGCAAGACAAGATATAAAATTTGTACATGAAGTACAACAAGATTTTTTCTCCATGTAGTTGCAATTTGAGCTTCTAAAGCTTCGTATAAAAAACATTATAGTGAAAACTCCACGATTACCTATTTGAAGCAGTGAAACCCTAGAATCCAAAGCTCACAAATACATATATCTACAACTTAAAAATTATCCTCTTCGAGGGGGAAACCTTATTTACATTACATAAATGAACAATTCTTGTATGATACAAATGAAAATACCTCTTTTCTATATATAGGAGTATAACAGGTCACAATATAATCAAAGCCTACATAACAATAATAACGTAAGGGCACAACAATAACAATACTGGGCTTCTATGGGGCATAATAATAACAAAATGGGGACTACATAGGTGCAAAAATAACAATAAGGGGGCTACACTAACAATAACAATAAGGGGTACACTATTATTATAGGGACCTAACATTGCAATCATAAGGTGTTGTAACACGAAGTGTTGTAATTTCTCGAGGAAGTAGAATTGTGTCTGATTTTCTTGGCCTTCCTCTTTTATTTCTAGCATACGACCTCATCACATCGGCATTACAATCAATATTTCCCTCCATAATTTTAACTTAAACAACAACTAACTTTTAGATATAATGATCACTCAATGAGAGTTCAGACTTTCTACAACAAAACAATAGTATTCAATTTAACAAAGGTTTCAAGAAATTAATATGTTGCAACCAAATTTTCCAAGTCTCTTTATCAATCCCTTCTCTATGAAACTTCAAATAAAAACAAGGTGTTCATAATTTTAATTTGAAAGTTATACTTTAAAGTGAAATGTAAAATGATTTGTGAACTTGTTTTAGACCTCAGATTTACCAACCATGTCTAGACTCCAAAATATTTTTCTCATACAACCATATTAGATGCTAGATAGGATGAACGCTTTTTTATAATGTTATGGACTTGTGCTTGCATTTCTGATGGCAGAATGTTATAAGCTTAGAAAATCTTTGAGATGTTTTGTCTATCATATGAGAGTGAGAGTAAAGGAAATTACACTCCAAAGCACGGTAAAAGGTGAAATCTTATTGGCCAATCTATTTTGAGATATTTATTTCACATGCTTCCAAATCTCTAAATGAATAGAATAATAGGTACATATAACATTTGAAATGGATTCAAAGACACTAGCAAGGTGTAAATCCTGATTTTGTAGGTATGTAATCAATGACAAGAGCAGGTTCATAGATTTCTGATAAGGCCTTTGGTGTAGCTACTGGAGGAGAATATAATGAAGGAAAGTGAGTGTTCTCTTCTCTCTTTCTATCTTTTACTTTCAATGCAATGTCTATTATTTTGGATGGAGGTATTGATAGGCCTGGTCCAAACACTACTCCGTGGAAAATTGTGTCAGTAATCAGATAGCCAACATCAATTGACCCATCAAGTACTCCATGGATTGGTTGGCCAACAAGAGAACCATTTCCATGAGATGAATGTGAACCATTAGTGTCTGCAAGCATGTGTTTTTTAGATTTTCATCAAGAATTACACCTGAAAACCACCATCAAGCATATAAAATAATATGCTCTAGAGATACTTGGGATTACTACCTTTCAAGGGTAGATTTACCCCTTATTTCTCTCTCTCTCCCTCTCTCTCTCTCTCTCTCTCTCTCTCTCTCAGACACACACACATATATTCTAAAAGTTTTGAAAGATATTGGATGTTATGATTGAAAGGGGGGAATTGAGTGGAACTTTGAGAGGTAATTCCCGACCATTAACTTGAATCAATTCTAGGAAATTATACAAGGAGAAAATATCTAGTTTTGATCCAAAAGAGTTGCAAAACCATTTATAGATGATGCAAACATCTAGATAAATGGGAATGTTGCAGAAGGCCCCTCCAAAATATATATTCTAGCATTCCTTCACTTGAGCATGGTCCTAAGAAGTGCAAAACTAACAACAAGAGCTTGTACTTGTATGAAAACAAAAAATAACTCACATAAAACTAAGATCACTCCAAATTTATTGTGATATGGTGCTACAAAATCAACAAATAATTTCTTGTCGAACTGAATTGGAATTCTAATTTTTCTAAGTAATACAGGACAACCTAAATTCTCAAACAAAAAACAATATTTGTGTAAGAAAGATATATCTTCTTCGCAGAAAATCATAACATCCAAATAAATTCCACTAGAATTGGAGTCAAAATCATTGAAAATGGGCTCACTTAACCCCCAAGATAATGACGCGGTTGATACTAATGTAGGCTAACTTAAACCTAGAGATGCAGCGTAGAACCTAGGTAGTTGAGACAATTTTCATTAGGAATGATAAGTGGACAATACTAGTGCCTATACAAGGGCAGCTAGGCCTACCTGGAACAAAAAATTGTTACATATTTTATTAGTATATAAGCCCCGGATTTATGTGCCAATTTCTACTCCATGATACTAATTCTTCTCAAAAATTGTGCCTCGTTCCTTATACCTCACTTTTAACTTTGAATCGATCTCTTACTACAAATTTTTTCATTTATGATGTGTTGCAAATAATAAGTGATTGTGTCGTCATCTTTTTCTTGAGGGACACCTTGAAAAATATATTCTTTTACTATTATAGGCTTTTGTAAGCATTACTATAACTCATACAAAGTCATTTATTTATGTATTTATTTTCTTTTAACTTCAAATTATAGATGTACCCTTCTAAGCTTAATTTCTTGAACTTAAGGTGGTGATTAAATCCTAAGGTGGTACTTCCTCTTTCAGGGTTTCCAAAGTCTTTGCTTTAATGTGTGGAATTATAGAGGGTAAATTGGGAGTTACAAGGGATATTATATCTATTTTGATTTAGTGAGATAATTTGATCTGAGAGTCTCTTATGTATTAATCATTGGATCAAGATAGATATCAATAAGTTGGAACAAGAAGCCCAAATTAGTAGGCCCAACTTTGAATATGAAAACAACTATTAATGCCCATCATGGGAGTTTTGTTGATGGCTATAGTTTATTGCTTCACTCGAGGGTCTAGTAGGATGGTTTATCATCACTATCACTGTAGTGATTGAGTAGGTGCATTTATATGCTAACCCCTTTTTAACCTCACTTTTTCCATTACCCTACCAAAACAAAACAACTAAGGTCAAGAGAACATCGTCGAGATTAGAGAGCGAAAATTAATTAATGCATTTGTGTCATTGCAATGCCTAACCTATAAAACTAATTTAAACCATCCAATGCAATTATAAATGATGCCCCAACAACAAAATGCCTTATTTTCGCACTAGAAAACCAATTTCAAAGACAAAATTCTAACATATAACATATATTTATTCTTTGGGAGAGAAAAATCCAATCCCCAGCAAAAATATCCAAAAACAAAAGTCCAAAATGAAATTGTTCCAAACTAGATGGAAAAGGGAGTGGAGCAACCTACTTGGCATGGATAAGTTATTTGATGTTATTGAAAATAATAAAATACATAATTATGATTACACTTTAATGGCATAGGTAAAGAATGGGAAATGGTAAAGGAACAACAGTAAGATGCAAAAACCTCTGGCCTCCTCAAAAATTGGGATGACATAAAACTGCTATGATGAAAACAAATTTTGATTTCCCCCATGACAAAGCAATAATTTTCCATAAAAAAATTAGAATTGGCCGAGAATATGGTATTAAAATGGAAGATATGCTTATAATTATTTATAATATGACAATGAAATATCAATTGTTCCAATAGATTGATGGACTAAAATGAAACATTAGAGATTCAATAACATCACTACAACCGAACACAGTATAAAAACACAGTTGCCTATTGAATTAGTAAGGTTTCAAATAAATTTTCTTGTCATGTTTTCTTTCCATTCACACCACATAAATTCATTTACAAAGACAAGGAATTGGTGAATCTTGTAATGAGGTAATCTAAATAAAAATTAAAATGCAAAATCATTGGAAAACTTTGTAAACAATTAAATAGCTAATTAGTAACTGGGGTAATTGGTGTCAACTCAAAAAGTTTGAATTCACTTGTTTTATGCAGTTTTTGGCTAAGTTAACTCACTGATGTGGATTTTTTATTTTGGAAATGGGAACAATTATAACAAAATTTGATTGGAAAGAAGATAATATATCATATTTAGTAAAATTTTGGAATTTTATTTTGTTTTCCTACCAATTTAAACAAGTTTTGCCTTTCAAAACTACAATTTTATTTGCAGAAAGAAGGGGGAAATTATCACTTATTTATGGCTTTCCTAATTGATTTTATCATCTATGATTTTTTGGCTTGCTATCCTAACAATGAACTTGCAAAATTATGATTTAATTAGTGCAAAAAAATGACCTTTATTTACAGATTTGAAGTCATGCTTACCCTGTAGGAACTATGTTTGACACCATAATTTTTTTTTTCAAATATTTGGATAGTTGTGTTGTATTTTTTTATTTTGTTTATCAACTTGATCAAGAGGTAAGATATCGAGATGAGGATGTTCAACATAAGTCAATAAATACTTGTTGGGATGCATTATATATCACTTAAACAAATGAATTCAACTACAAACCAAGCAAGAGAAAGTATAAACGAGTGAGACAAGACCCAAACTACTCTAATAGGTGGAAAATGTGAAAGATTACATAAAATAAAATGGGGCATCCTCAAAACAGTGAATATAAAATGGGCTATGAATAAGCCAATGACAACTTGGACAACCAAAATAAGCTATCAAAGAACCATTGAGATGGGAGTTCATGATTAAATTTCATATTTTGCACTTTTTCACTATATTGTACTGACAAGGGAATCACTTACAACAATAGTAGAGGACCCAAATGGCTCTAAAAAAGTGGCTTAGTTATTTCGCTCAAAGTTCAAAAAAATTACCCTCCAAAAGTGTTATTGTGTCTCTACGAATTCAACCCCCTTTTAAAAGCAATACAGATCTGCTCTTATGAGCATCCTACTATTAGAAGTTGGTTGAAATTTTTTGACCTGTTGTTGACAGTACTAGACCCGCCAACATTCAAGGGATCTCCCTTATATGAAGTCCCAACTAGACCTCACACCATTTGGAGTAAGGGTCCCAGCAGTGGGTGGTAATGTTATGCCTTGATCGTAGAGACATGAAGATGAAAGTATGATAACTTTAGGTAAGAGCAAGTGTGTGACACCGCGGAGAGTCAAGTGTGATGAATGAAGGTTCCAACACATGAAGGGAAAAGGAAGTGTGCCCCTTGGAAGCATGTAATAGTATGCAACTTGAAAGGAACACATGAGAAAAATGACATTACAAGCTAAGATGCAGAATAACCCACAAGTTAAAGTGATGAGTTAATCCAACAACATGCATTCACCAATATTCATACAAATGCAAACAAAATAATTCATAAGCATATGTGTAAGTTAAATAACATACATTTCCAATACAACAACAATAGTTCTACTATATTAACGACATATGCATGAAAGTGTGTTGGCTCTGATTTTATTATTATAAGTGAAAGTTCCATCCATACATACGCCATTGACAACCACTAGCCCCAATAGTGGAACATTATAGTCAAGAATACCTTCTCCTCCAAAGAAGTATACTCGCTCTATGTTGTGGAGAAGCCAAGGCTCTTCACAATACGCCCAAGCTCTTTCTAAGCTTAAGCCTAGACAAAAGCTTGGCTCCCAAAAGACCTTTACATGAGTTATGAGGTTCTATTTATAACAAGAGGTGGGTGACCCTTTAACTCCCCTTTGGGACCTTTGTACTAGCCTCATTACTCTTCAACTTCTTTACAAAATGAAACATTGCATTGCACGGTGACTTTTCATATTCCAATATTGACACTTAGAATTTCACTTATAACATAATTACAAATAATATTACATTTTTCCACTTGTACCCATATGAGACAAAATAGGGTAGAGATAACTTGACAACCTAACAAAACAAAACACTATGATGTTGGAGTTTGGGAGAATTCTAGCTCAAAAACCTCCACTTGTTGCTTCTCAGTCACATATTGGTGCCAAGCTCGGTACTGTGTGATGATGTCCCCAAACTGCTTAACGGTGTCTTGTTGGAAGCGAACTCTAGTCTCCAGGGCATCCAGGTACACTCTCTTGGAACCTGTGTCCAACTCATTCTAAATCATGAGCAACATTGTTTTGACTTTGACAAGACCACCAATGAACTCCTTCATGTTATGTGCACTCAACTACAAGTCTTCCCTTGTGGCCTCCTGTCTTAGCTGCTCCAAGTACTCTTCGACCTCTTGTCGAACTTGGTTCTTAGGTTTAGCTTTGGTGAGGGAACCGATTGATGTGATTTGGTGTGTTCTCACCAAGACATCCAAACTACTGTACGACCACACTTATGAGGCCTGTGTGCTACTGATGAATGAGGCGACTTGTTTTTATTTTGAATCAACAATCGAAAATTCACTTTTCCTAGATCTGCTTGTGGCTTCATTTTCTTCACTAAGTCCAGCGAGGCCCATTTGAACTACATTGTCTACTCTTGTACATAGACAATGGGAGCATTTATGTTTTTGATAGTTTTAACAAAATATTTACCCTACTATTTTAGGCCATGCAAATGGACAACTATTTTATGCATGGTGAAAAAATCATCATGGAGCTTCCACATGGTTTCTCCAAGTGTTGATACTTCAGCAAGTATCGTTGCTCTCATCTCCCCCAATGTGAAACCTTCATTCTACATTACTTCTTTTTTAGCTTGAAGGGGCTTGGACCCAGGTTTAGATTTAGTTGCACTAACCAAAAAAACCCTACACTACCGACCATTTTGGCAGCAACCCGCGTAGCGTAGGCTGCAGCCTCACTTGAGGCAGTATTGGGGGATGCTAGAATGAGGCTTCTGCATCCAGAAGGCTATGTAATGTGGCTTAAGGTTTTTTCTGCAGTTTTAGCTCATATATGACCTTTGCAAACCCTTATTCATAAGACTTAGATGATTTCCAGTTAAATAAAATTATAAACTTCGTGTAACTATCTAATCATTCATAAAACAACATTTAACAGTTGATCCATATCTTCACGGATTAATTAAGATAAAATACAAACAAATATCATTTAGTTGCGCATAAATACAGAAAATACACAATGCACAAAAATTGACATAGATTTGCTGCAAATATATTTCTATTACTTTAGAGCTTCTTTTACAACCCTTTCAAACCATGCGCACATAGTTGCAGAGGCTCATGCACTCAGTTGTAGACTTATCAAGGTCCCCACGCACTTAGCTGCAAGAGCCTTCCCCTTTGCCACAAACATAGAAATATCTGCAATTACATACCTAAAATCATATCATCATGAAGTACTTGATTTTTCCTTAGACTTGCTAAGGCATCTCTTTATATATCCTTCGCTATTACAATACCATGGTTCGAAAACCATCGGTGGCTCTCAAAACAATATCAAGACATAAGGGGTTTTGACCTTCCTAAAACCCCTTGACTCCTATTTGACCTATGCTACTCACACTTCACTCCTTAAAATGTAGATGCTTACAATATTTAACAAAATTTGACCTAGGGGACCCCGTCCCAATAGGCCCCCAACACAATTATGTGACGCATCCTCGAGTCACTCCACTGGTACACTCAGGATATTTGTTTTCATGCTATTGAATGAAGACTTATTGGGTGAAGTGCCTCTGTGAATTGAACAATTTTCTGTCGCACTTCTTCCACCAAATTTTCCATCGTTGCCCCATCCACTACTAAGCTGATGGTCCGCTGCATCTGCAACATACTCTTAATCATATCATCATGAAGTACTTGATTTTTCCTTAGACTTGCTAAGGCATCTCTTTATATATCCTTCGCTATTACAATACCATGGTTCGAAAACCATCGGTGGCTCTCAAAACAATATCAAGACATAAGGGGTTTTGACCTTCCTAAAACCCCTTGACTCCTATTTGACCTATGCTACTCACACTTCACTCCTTAAAATGTAGATGCTTACAATATTTAACAAAATTTGACCTAGGGGACCCCGTCCCAATAGGCCCCCAACACAATTATGTGACGCATCCTCGAGTCACTCCACTGGTACACTCAGGATATTTGTTTTCATGCTATTGAATGAAGACTTATTGGGTGAAGTGCCTTTGTGAATTGAACAATTTTCTGTCGCACTTCTTCCACCAAATTTTCCATCATTGCCCCATCCACTACTAAGCTGATGGTCCGCTGCATCTGCAACATACTCTTAAGAGTTCCTTCCATGGTCTGTGATAGCTGCCCTGCTTCTTCCTGCCATGGCTGAATTCATGCAGTAATGATTTGTATCTTCTTCCACATCTCCTCGATCTGTCCTTGCAGGGGTGTCCCTTCTTTTAATCGGGCAAACCGTTGCACAGGGGATAGGGTTCATGTCATTTCCTTTATCTCATCATACTGCGACTACTTATCCCAAATGACAACTTCGATCTTCTTCACCTGTGGGTCCTCCTACAGTGAAGCCCACATTTTGAGAGCTTTGTCAAATAGCTGGCTACACTCCTTTACTGTAGCATCAACCTTTGCCCTATCGGTTTTGATGGAAGCCTCACGCTACTCTCTAATTTCTGGTGGTGTGGTGGGTTGTAGCTTCAATTGAAGCTCAGTAATTTGGAGTCGCAAATTGAAACGAGATCTATCCACCCATGCCTTTGATTTTATGAATGCATCTACCAATTGCTGCACCTTATCTTTATAAGTGGCCTCTGACTGAATCTGGAGCTTGGGGATCTCACTGCATACTCGTGAAATGGCCTACTCCAGCTACGTCCTTTTTGCAGTGGCCTCGTCATCATCCTGGAGAGCTATGTGATTTTATCGCACATTTTTTGACTGGTGATCTGTGCATCCTTGATCACCATGAGAGCCTGTTTCTCTCACACCTTAAGCTCGTCTACTATACCTTGGTGTATATCATGCAGTGTGGATAGGGGGGGGGCACTGTGAGGTTAATACTTATATCTCTGAGCAGTTGGGCATTCTCTCGTTCCACGACATCGTTCAAATGTAAAGATACATCAAGAAGGGTTACAATGCAGAGCTTTGAGGTGAGGACCGACTGCACACTACTTGATCTCATTAGCTTCACGCTCGCTTGAACCACACTTGCTTGAACTTGGCTTTCTTGAACCTGCAGCTCTATGAGGCTCGCTTGGACCTTGGACAAAATGAACTAGTATTGATCTTCACTATGACCCCAAATTTCTTTTGTCACGTCTAAACAGTGTCTCCAATCTCATCAAGGTCCCTCTCAATGAGGATGATGGCCTCCGCACCAGCAGTCTTATCTGACTTGTGCTTCTTGCGTGTGCCTCCCATACCTGAATTTTGTCTCTTTTTAAGAATAAAAGGAGAACCAATGTTCTATGGATCATCAAAGGGGTCTTCAGTACCCTGATCATGTTCTTCGGTATGAGACTCTTCGTCGTGCTCTCCCTCTAGTTCTTGCATGATAATTTTATCTATATTGATGGTCACCTTCTTTTTTTCCTACTGTCTTGGTTTACTAGTGCCTGTTGCACCTTCGGAACTAGTCCCCATGATACCTTCGACAATATACATGGGAAGAAGCCACTCAGCTAGCCATTTAACGACTAATTGTGCAATATCATCTCTGGTGACCAAAAATGGAAATGTCATCCATTTCTTCGTCATATCGCACCTCATGCAAACGTATACATTATGGAAATCGACCTTAAAATATGCAATGCACTGATATTCCTTGAACATAATGGGTGACAACTCTGGCTTCTGCTTAATCACCATATGCAATTCTGATTCAAACAGTACCCAGAACATCTTGTTTTCAATGATACATTCAGGGTCCTTCTTTTCCCATAGCGAGGCAAATTTTTAGCCTCACACAAGTCGGGATCCTTCATTGGGAACTAGGAATCCTCTGACGTCTACCAAGCTATCAACGCGATCAATAACAATAACCACACATAGTGGAATGCTTTACCTTCCTCCTAGGATTCGCAAGAATCATCCAAGAATTCTTGGCAGAGGTACTTTTCCCAATTGAACTAGACCCTCTAGCTGCACTGCCCAGCTAAGGATACCACTGGTGTTGGTATTTCATCGGCACTACACTTCCTCATTATTTTTCCTACCAAGATCTGTGCAGCAAAACCGCACAGCTTCTTTTGATATAGAGCTAATGACGTATCCTCACAACTTCTTCACAAACCCGAAGTCACTCTTCATATGATCTGCGAGCTTTTTCTCCTGCGACTTCCCCACAAAATTTTCTACGAGGTCTGTGCCATGATATGGTAGCATTGTGATTATGTGGACCAAAATATGATCAATTGGGATGGGCCCTCCCAGCTAGAGGCACCCATCATGAACCAGTGCCAACAACTACCACACACAGATGGTATTAATAATGTTGTGGCTAAAATTTGGGACATACAACATGTTGAGCAACCCTGCACACTCAATATAGGCTACCCACTTCATTGGTTCAAGCCTTGTGATGCCCGCCTCCTCATATTAGACCAATTTCAAGAATTTACTAGGTTCTAAATGTGGAAATTTCTCGTGATCACCCAAATCCCAATCCTCCATCTTCATGAATGGTAACTGAGCCAACTATTCACCCTCAATAGGTACTTCCTCCATTAGAAATGGCATGAATACCTTGAATTTCAACGAGTCAGGGTCCTTAGTTACTTTGGCAGCTGATTTCCTTGGTGGTATATATGGCTATATCCGAGAAATTGGCTTTGCACCCTCTGCACTAATATTTTCAATCCCCATAGTCATCTCTTATTCATCCAGGTCCTGGGGTTCCATAGGCTACTTGTTTTTATCCACACAACCCTTTTGTCTAATGTCAGTTAGGATTTTGCACAGCGATTGCCGAACTAGGGCTTGTTGTGGCTTATTCTACTTTTTATCTCTTACCACGGAGGCAGTAGGTTTTGGCCTCAGCGACTTGGGTGTTGTAGCAAGGACTAGCAGTGTTGAGTCATGATATTTCCTACCCCTCTCTTCAAAAATTCTAGCTCAAATTCTGCCCAACGTAGGTAACCAAACATATAGCAATTCACTCAGCTCGTTAAGCGAAACCACACATAAAAATTTCTCAAGAAGTAATGTGGCCAAATGTTGAGTGGGTTGCAATATTTATAACTTGATTTCAGTTAAAACTATCCATTCCCTCATAAATCTTGTTCATACATGCAATTTTGACTGCATATCCTCCCAAATTTTTGGCATAAATGCACTTCTCCTGCTCCTTTTAACAGAAAAATATCCGTCAAATCAACTGTTGTTGTTCCAACGATCATTTTCTGGGTAGGCTATGCAGAAATCCTCCTTATGGTGCAGCTACTTCGTCGTAGCGTCTGCGTGTTCCTCCAACACATCACACAATCGTCCTTTTTCGACAAATCATTTTCCTTGGCAGTGTAGTTTATAGTCTTATGCTTTCTTTCGACTAAGACTTTCTTGCGTCCATGTACTCATTGTGCAGGTGCGAGATCATCCCTATAAACCTTCAGCCTACTCCCATTAATCATGCATGGAAATATTTCCCCATTAAACTTCGCGAGCTGAACTACACCACCATGTGAATGTCCTTAATGATATAAGTCCCCATCCAGTGCATCTGAAACTTCCCCGAAAACTTGGTAAACTTGTTGTCATACATTAGTACCAAATTTCCATTTTGGAAGGTGCATTTCTTGATGTATCAATCGTTCCGTGCCTTTTCTCGATCTTTTTGTACCTGCTAATGAAAAACAGCCAAAAATTGGTCTTCCTCTAACACCAGCAATTGCACAAGTCATTCCTCCATGATGTCATGATATGCCATCTTGATTATTGATGTGATTCTTAGGTTGGGCACTATGTATTTCATCAACATTACTACTTCTTGTTCGTAAACCAATAAAAAGGATGTTTTCCCTATCAATTTATTACAAGTAGTCCTAGAGGCCCACAAAACCGCTGGTATACGCACATCCCAGTCATTCCTATTAACATTACATACTTTTGTGAGGGAATTATCCAAGATATTGTTGAAAGCTTCAACGCTGCCATTCACCCAGGGGTGATATGGCATACTCTTCTAATGATACATATGGGACTCCTTTGTTAAAGTTGTGATTGTTTCGTTCATGACGTGTGACCCTTTGTTACTCATCCAAATTTTTGGGCATCCAAACCTTGACAGAATAAACTCAAATATGAAATTCATAGCAGTGTCCATGCTACAATCCTTCATAGGTTGTTCCATGGTCCATCTGGTTAAGGATTTTGTCACAGTGATAATATAATGCACTCCTATCTTTTTCCCTAGCGGTTGAATAGGTCCAACAAATTCAATCACCCAATTATCAAATGCTTGTAATGTGACATGTGGATTTAATGGAAGTTCATTCCTTCGCGATGATCTCCCGATCCTTTGACACACATCGCATGCACTACAGTATTCCTTAGAATCTTTATGTAATGTTTGCCACCATAGTCCTAAGTGTAGGATCTTCTGCATGGTAGCCTTTCCTACATAGTTTCTTCCAGCGACACCACCATGTGCTTCTGCTAGAATACAGTGTCGTTCATATTCAAGTACATATCAGTGTAGGACTTCATCTAACCCCATCTTATATAGTTGTCTACAATCTCAGAAAATTCAGCAGCCCTGATAGCTAGTTCCTTCTTTTGTTGTGTCATATAACCTTCAGGGGCCAAGCCAGTAGATAAAAATTGAATGATGTATGGAAAATGCTTGTCCACAACCCTGACACCAAAGAGTTGCACGTCAGGTAATCCTTCCACAATATTTGTAGGCTCTTCAACATTTTCGATCCGAGAGAGGTGATCTGGTCCAACATTCAATCTCTCGGGCTTCACTATGACTTCAAAATCATATTCTTGAAAAAGGAGCAACCACCTATAGATTTTCCCCACCAACACAAGCTTATTGACCAGGTTTTTCAAAGCAAAATGGTCCGTGTAAATCTTAAAGTGCACACCTAGTAGATAATGCCTAAAATTTTGTAGTGCATAAACCATGGCCAAACCTTCGCGCTCTATGGTTGAGTAGTTCCTTTCAACCTTAGATAGTTTCCAACTGGTGAAGGCAATCGACTGATCGATATCTCCTACCCGTGGTTGTGATAAGATGGCTCCTAATGCTATCCAAGCCGCATCCACATGCACATGAAATTTCGTCTTCCAATCAAGGAATACTAGGATTTGCATCGTAACCATCTTCTCCTTCAGAGTATCTAAGCTTTTCTAACAATCGTCATCCCAACAAAACCTAACATCCTTCTTTAATAGCTTCTTCATGGGCGCAGTGGTTTGTGCATATGCCTTAATAAAATTCCTATAGTACCCAGTATGACCCAATGTCACACGTAGTTGCTTTACATTCCTACGGGGTTCCAGATTGATAATTACGATGATCTTAGCAAGGTCTACAATCAATCCCTACTTAAAGACAACAAGGCCCAAAAATATTCCATAAGGTACATAGAAAATGCATTTCTTTAAGTTTAGAGAGATTTATTACTTCCTATAGGTATCCAACATTAAGCGCAAACTAGAGACGTGATCCTTGACCAGCCCAAACATTATCCAATTGTCAAAATAAACCTCCAGAAACTTGTCATTGAACTCCTTGAACGTGCGATAACCACTGTAGATAATATTGCAAGGTAGTTTTTAAGTCAAGAAGGCATAACTATATACTAGAACGACCCCCATTCAATAGCAAAGGTAGTCTTACTTCTATCTTCCAGTGTGATCTTAATTTGGTGGCATACCGAGAATCCATCCATAAATGAGTAAGATTTCTATCCGCCAATATTCTCGAGCCCAAGTCTAGGATGATCTGATCCATTTCGAAATCACCATATATGCACTCAACCGCATCTCTCTACCAATTCTCTTCTTGATTTGATTTACCTTATTGACTGCGCATTGTCCTGGGGACAACTTATCCGTGCTAGCGCAATTATCTATTAGCTCTTGCAATCCCTCTACTACCTTCTCATCCCATAGTAGCTTCATACAGGTTTGTATAAACGATTTCAACATTATGGGATGTAACTCTTGGGTTCTAATAGAATCTTCAGGTTTCTCCTTCGCGAGGCTACTATCATTAGGTTCTGAGATGTAGAAGCATCCAGACCCATAAAATTCTTGCTGGCCTCCATGAATGTCTCTTTTTCTTTATGTAAATCAAATCCAATATTCTTCTCACCAGTGTTTCAGAACCATGACTCTGATTCTGGTTGTTTGCCTTCAACCTTGTCTTCACCATCGGCTAAACCGCTTCACATGACTATGTTGACACTGGGATCATCTTTGCACGGCTCGGATCTCATCATTTGGATATTCTGCATTGTTTGTTGGGTCTTCTTCTCCTACATCTTTGCAATTAAGACTAGGCAATCTTCTATAACATGATCAAATTGACAGAAGTACTGACATGAGGGGTGCGTTGGATTTTGACAATCACATAAAAAGTTCCCTGGTTCTCCACAGTTGTAACAAATTATCTAGCCCCAACCTCTTCCAACTCCTCCTCCTCCCCCTCTTCCTCATCCTTGAAATTCTCCACGAGATGTAGGTGAGCCTTGGTCATTCTGTGCGCGGTTTACAACCTGCATCCTATACAACGAGGTTTTGTCCACCTTGACTTCATATCTTTGACAATTCCTCTCATCATGACCAACTAATTAAAAAAAATTATAAAAAAAGGTTCTTTGGAGATTGTATAAACTTCTGTAATAAGGAGAAATTATTGATTGAATGTTGTCCTGAAACTTGGCAAATACTACACCAGGTACTTGAACCAATGCTTGATCCAGCGGATGACTCTAGTTCCAGTGGATTAGGACCTCCCATAGCTATATAATCCTAAAATATAAGGCATTGATCCTTATTATGACCTTCTACCATGCTGCGACTCCATATGCAGGCTTGCTAGCTACTCCTGGATCTGCTGAACCCTTAAATTTGTATCTTGGATCAGTGAAGCTTCTAGATTCATCGTGATTTCCATTGCTTTAGCCTATGACCCAATCTTCTGCTGAGATAATGGTAACCTTAAGTGAGGTAATATCGAAGCTATGTACAAGTCCCTATGTTGTTCATTTGAGATTTGAAGGTTAGCCTGACTTAGTAAACACTTCATTCGTTGATTTATATCCCACGTAGATTCATTAAAATTTTTCTTAATCTCCTTGATCTCAGTCACACACTTATATTTTGATTTCGTCTTCATAAATTCCTCGTTCAACACATCCTTCGTATTAGTCAATGAAGCAGTTGGGTGAGTCGTGTTGTATTTGATATACCTGGTAAGTGCCCTATCCTGTAACACTGTAACTAGTTGCACTTTCTTTATATCATCATCATTGATCTATCGTGCTTTCCACATAGCTTTTGCGATGAACGAAAACTGTTCAGGATCCTCGAATCCCTAAACCTTGAATACGGGAATTTTTATCATATTTTCCATACTGAGTATCGGAGGTGGAGGTGTAGGTGCATGAGGTGGAGGCGAAGGTGGAGGTGGAGTGGTGGGATGGTGAATTCTATAAGTACCCTATTTTACAAACTACGACGCACTTCTAGGCATACTAGGGCTACTTCACTCTTCTTCAATTTTAGACTCTCCTAATAAGGGACTATATTCACTTTCGACAAATTTGTATTGATCTACTCTGAATCGCTTTTCACTTCGCATAGATCCAGTTGGACCCCTATTAAACATTAAGGTAAAGGCATAACCTTATTTTAGCACAAAATCATTTTAATCTAGGTTTTTAGCGATTTCATATACTTACCTCTTGAACCCTTGAAGAATCATCGTTCGGCTTCGCTATAAGACACAGACGTATCTATTGCAAATTCAGTGATGAAGCCACCAAAGATACTATCAATCCAATAATCAACAACCGTTGCAACCTTACAATCTTATCTTTCAACAGGTTTTATGAGTTCTGGAGTTCATACAGTAGGATCATCACGGTTATGAGTAGGTTCACTATCGACTAATTTGGACAGCCACTCATACAACTCATAGGGGAACGATGAAAAAAAAACTTTGTGCACTTCTGTGTAAAGATACCTTTCTAACCACTTTTCTTTTGATAAGTGTCGATTCCTATTCTTCTGACCTACAAACTCATGCAACTTCTGATCTATCCACTTTTCCATTTCCTTCTTAGTCGGTATCCACTTATGCCACATCACATCCCTTAGATAGATCCTAGTCTTGGAAATGAGACAATTTTTTGGCTTGAGGGGGCTTGGACCTGGGTTTAGAGTTAGTAGCGCTAACCAATAAAACCCTACACTTCCAGCCCTTTCGTAAACAACCCATGTAGCACAAGTTGCAATCTCACCGAAGGTAGTCTACATCTAGAAGTCTATATGATGTGGTTTAGGGCGTTTTCTACAGTTTTAGCTCAGATCTAACCTTCACAAACCCTTATTCATGAGACTTATATGATTTCCAGTTAAAGAAAGTGATAAACTTCACGTAACTATCTATTCATTCATAAAACAACATTTAACAGTTGATCCATATCTTCGCGGAGTAATTAAGATAAAATATAGACATATATCATTGAGTTGTGCGTAAATACAGAAAATACACAATGCATAAAAATAGACACAGATTTGCTTCAAATATATCTCTATTACTTCAAATCTTCTTTTACAACCCTTCCAGACCCTGTACACACATCTGTAGGGGCTCGTGCACTCAGCTGCAGGAGCCTTCCCCTTCACCACAAACACAAAAAGATCTACAATTACAGGCCCAAAATCATATCATCATGAAGTACTTGATTCTGCCTTAGACTTGCTAAGACATCTCTTTATATATCCTTCACTATTACAATACCATGGTCCAAAAACCATGGGTGGCTCTCAAAACAATATCAAGACATGAGGGGTTTTGACCTTCCTAAAACCCCTTGACTCCTATTTGACTTGCACTACTCGTGCTCCGCTCCTTAAAATGCGAAGACTTACAATATTTAACAAAATTTGACCCAGGGGACTCGGAGTTGTTATCCCTCTTTCTTAGCAGCCTGCAAGTTCTTTGCTAGTTGATCGTTCTCGACCGTCAAATACTAAACATTTTATCTTGTTTCTCCTACATAGGTCAAGCTGTCTTAGGAAATGGCAGTTGGATTCTTCCTAGTATCTGACATTATCACTCTTTCTTTGATGAATGTAGGTGAAGTGTGATCATATGGAAAATGAATCCTTTATGCTTATATAATACTCTTCTAGAACTCATCGAATGATAGATTGTACACATCCATGACTAGATCATCATTAAGGAGAACAACATCTCCTTGCTCACTTGGGGTTGGCTATGATTTTGGAGGTGGTGGAGACTAAGGAATGACCTGTGGTGCTCTTGAAATCAGGTCAATATCTTCATGTTGTGGCTCCTATTCCAACTTCATGTATGTTATTTCAATCAATTGCTCAATCTGTTGAGCAAGCTCCCAATCCTGCTTCTATTCACCTTCCTCCTTAACTGCTAGTATTTATGGTTCTTCAACCTGTATCAACTTTGTTTCCTCTGTCATCACACCTTTCCTTTATTCTTCTTCCTACTTTTTCTTCTCTTCTCGTTCTCTCCTCCTCATATCATGTTCTTCCTTCAGCTTCTTCTATGTCTCTTGCAGCTTAAGTTTTGCTTCCTACAACCTCTACTTTTCTCTCTTGCTTCACTCTGCTCTCTACATCCTTTGATTCTACCACCCAAACTTCTTTCGCGATAAGAGGATCTGATTTCATTTTGTATATTTTCTCTCCCTTTGGACTATCAACAATCTTCCTCTTTCCCTTGTCCTACATGGGATTGCTACCTTTTGTTGTTGTTGCTTCCAGAATTGCTGCTTTCTGTGGAGCATCCTTTGAATTCCTTTCTATATTGATCAACGCATTGAGTCTAGAGGCATTATAGCAGTACCTCTAAGGATCCTCCTCTAGCCAATCAAATGCCCCACTGATCCACGAAAGTTAAACTCTCGTACTGTGGTCCTTGCAAGTACCGTGGGGATCATACGGCTTAAAGTCCTTAGTGTCAAATCCAAATTTCACTATTTCCTTAGCCTCAACAAACGCAAATTTCAAGTTCTTTATCTCATATAATATGATCTGAAAAGGAAGAGTGGGCCGTGGTGCTTTCTTATTTCTATGTAACGTTGCTGACAACCCTGTAGCGAGATGGTATGATACTTATTGCATGATCAGTTTGTTAGTGGCATACCTTGTTAAGACATGCGAAGGCTTCTCTCTGCCAAACACTCTAATGAAGGTGCCACTTGGTGAGGCATACCAATCTAAAATGTCTACTATCACCTCCATTGCTTCTCAGGAAATTCAAGGTGGATCTTGTTCAAGTATAAGCTTATATAGCGGGATGATAAAGTGGTCATTTAGTTGTTCCATTACTCTTCAATCACTGCATTCTAAAAGAAACTTGCAGTAGATGTTCACGACAGCCTCTCGAGGTGTCCATGTCCAATTCATGCCAGGGAACTGTTGTTGTGCACAGATTGCATCCAATAAGTATGTGGACATATAGAACCTTTCTCACTCATCCTTGGGTGGATTCTGAGCCTATGTTACATGGGCCTTCAATTGTTGAGCCAACAGATCTGACTAGTTGAATGGCCTCCCATCATTCACCAACCGATCCAATAAGACTGCCCACCCTTAAGGAAAGGTTTTTGTGCTCTCTTGACCATGGATTCTGCAAGCGAAGATAATCAAGAGCTGGTAAGCCTTCCTTAGGGACTTTGTCTTGTACACATGGGTGGGCGTTTGTCGAAACTTCATTGGCTCTTTCACTCAGCATTTGAAAATGTGATCTCTTGTGTTCATATAGTTGTCGGTGGCATAGAAGAGTGATTCCGTGTGCTTTATTGGCTCGGGCAAGTGATACATATGTTGAAAGTCTTCTGCCCCGAAGGGGAGAAGTTTTTTCCCGTTGGCACTGCTCAATTTCATAGTATGTTCATCCATATGTGAGATAATATAGCTAATGATGTATGCACATAGGAAGGCAGGATACCTACATGCAACCTTGTATAACCCTAACTTCCAAATCCTAAGATAAACCTACAGGTCCTCTAAATCTGCCACAAAGTCCTTTGCAAAAGTGTCTTTAATATGTTGTCATGTCAATGTTGATCCCTTCTCTATAAACAGTTGAGTATCTACATACACTAGAAAATTAACTAATGTTTGCTCAACTGCTTCCCTAGTACTACTCTCGCTGTTGTCCTTTGATGCAACTCTCTTAGATTTCATGGCAATAGTGACTATTGGAGAGGGGCTCAACAATTATTGTACCTATAGGACATAGTGGGCACTCATGGCAAGAAAACATCAGTTTAAAGAAAAACAACTTACAAGGAAAGCACAAGCAACAAATCGGGCACTATATGGGAAAGTTTGCATAATTTTTCCGTACAAGGGGGGTTAGATGCCTGTGGGAACTGTGCACTGCGCAGTCTCAGTAGCCAAGGTGGAAGAGTTCTAGTTGAAACTATGCAATGCGCAGTTCAGCCTTAGCAAAGTCGGGGAGAGATTGCACATTGTGCAGTCTCAATGGCCAAGCTGAGAGGCTAGCTCCTCAAACTACACAGTGCGCAATTGGAGCCACCTTGAATTGTGCACTGTGTAATTCGAGAGGCAGAGCTTGTGGCTTGAGCCTCCAGATTGCATAGTTCCAGTTGTGCAAAGTGAGATCCGGCCAAGGGAAACCCAGATCTGCCCAAAGGAAGTGTGAAAATGAGAAAATTTGAGAGATAGTGTGAAGCTAAGTGCAGATTTGATTAAGTGTAGATGAATGCATGTGAATCAAGTGCAACAATTGATCAAATGGAAGTAAAACAAAGTAAGCGAGGAGAGTCACTGCAACAATGACCATTGGTACACAAACAAGAAAACTTAAGCGACAATTGGGAAAGGAATTCTATAACTTGAAATAACACTTATACAAATTAAAACAATTCAAAACGCTAGCAACCATGAAGAGAAACAAGTGAAACCTCACTCACACAAGCCAAATGACAAAAAGTGACAAAAGACGACAAAGCAAAACTCACTTGGAAAAGCAACGACGATTGCAGCGAAGACTCCTTGATCTCCTCGACAATGCTAGAGTTCCAATATTGAATGTGAAAATGATCTCTAGAAGCGTTGATTAAATAGATTTGGATAAATTAGGGTTTATGATGTGCATGCCTAATATCAAGGAAAAAGTCGCACTTAGAGAAAGTTTTCTAACAATAGTGCAAGTGCCTCCTTCGAGATACTAAAATAGATCCCTATTTTTTATGGATGATTTTTATTTTTCCCTTTTTTTCTTTTTCAGGGAAACTTTCCATGCACACTGCCAGAAAGACTGTGCAATTCTAGGAAATTGGGCAACTTTCCAACTCAGTGCACTGCACAGTTTCTGAGCTCAATGAGGATTACGCAATTTTTGGGCTCGATGTTGGGCTGCCTCCTCATGACTGCACAATTTCTTGTCTCCAGGCTCACTAGCAGTCACGAATACAAAATTCCCATCATCGAGGTTGGTTTCCCTCAATAATTGCTTTGTTTCTGGGGACAAGCCCAGAATTGTTGTGGGACCAAGTTAGGAGATCATCTTGTGAGTTAGAAAATCAACTAAGTAATAAAACACAAGCCAAAATGAAAAGATGAGTCTCATTCAAAGCACGAATACTTGGATCAGTGTGAGATGAGTTGTTTTGGTTAAGAAGGAAGGCTCCAAAATCGAAGCATAGGAAAAATTTTGGAGGGTGGTTGTAGCCACTACAACACCTACTAAAATCTACAGTTACTAGGCCTCAATCAAATTTGAAGGAAAAGCATTAGCAAAGATGCCCCACTGTAAGTACCATATTTATTTCCTCTAAAATTATCCCCATTCCTTATGATTAACTATAGATCTGCACTTGAATGGTTTGCATTATATATATGTTGGGATTATTATTATCTGCCCTAACTATAATTGGCATCATTGGTTTCAATAATATCAAGGCCTGAGGGTCCAACTTACATAGTTAAAGGTAAGTTCTCAACAACATGGAATTGACTTGCACTATAGCCTGTGGTAGGAAAGAAGATGTTAGCTCTTCCATTTGTGATAGGTTGAGTCTAGGGAACATTTCAACTTCAATCTTCTCATCCTTTATGAGATCTAGGGAAGATACAACTTCCTATTCCATGAGTCAAGACAACCCTGTCAACATAATATTTGTCTTTGTAAATCTAGGTGCTATTTTCCAGCATATTTTCATGGACGTCATTAAAGGTGAGCTCAACATTACAAATTTCACCATTCTCAATCAATGGTTCATTAGTACTTTACCATATAGGTACCTTGTTGCAGATCTTTGTTCCAGCCCTACCTTGATCTAAATTTGTAATATATGAGTTTTGGTGAGTATTCAAAGATCAATGTTTCAAGGGATAACACACCTTGTGTTATGTTTTCGATAAAATCCGTGCAAGCTCCCAAAGTTATCCTTTTAGTAGTTTTTCCAATGCATTAGATTTACAATTCAAATGTTGGGTGATTCTTGATTCCACTATTTTTAGCACTTAATATTTTAGAAAACATGGTCTCTCCCTGTTAGTGTTGGTATCTGCATCCCTGCATCAGTGATAAAATTCTCTTGTTGCACTGCATATTAGGCATCTCATCCGATCAACTGCATTCCATTAGGATCATGGATCATCTGATGGTAGGGGCATATTATACATTTTCCCTCATGTTCTTTACTTGTTGGCCCATTTTCATTCAGCTAGATCATCTGCAGTCATTTTTTGAATCTGTAAAAGTCAATTGTAGGGTTTTAGGTCTCATTAGGTCTAGGGTTTCATCAATAAGGTCTTGAAAATGCTCAATAATGGTCAGCAGGAACATGAGGAGGTCAAATAAAGTTTCAGCAGCAATAATTTCAATGATCACATGCTCAGTTGATTTTTCCTCAAAACCTTGTTTTGAGGAAAAACATATTTTTTATATGTTTTGTGTACTAAGTTTCATGTAATTTCATTTTCTCTATATGTAATAATGTTAGAAGCAGCCCTGGTCACTTTTCCAAGCCTCTGCTACTTCAATTTCTGCAAAAGGAACAAGTTGCCAAAGTATTTAGTCCATCAAAGGCAAAAAGTAAAGCAAACTGCCCAAAACAGAGTTTTTAAAGCAAGTGAAAATCAAACATTAACAAAGTGGGTTTTCATAAGTCAAAAATTGAAATCATTGCTATATAAAGTATATTCATATCAACGAGGCTCATTTGTCTCCACAAAGTGAAGAGATCAAGTGCATTTCCATTTGCAAAAGCTAGAAGAGAGATTTTGTTTTAAAGGGTGAAAATCAGTGGCGCGGTGCACCTGGGTTAGAGCGCGGCACACATTTGGCGTAGCGCACCTGGCAGTGTTCCCAGTGTATTTTTACAATGGGCGCGGTGCACAGAAAGAGCACGACACACCTGTGAGGTGGTACGGTGCACAGAATTGCAAGGCCTGAAATCACTCACAACTTCTTCCAAACTTACAAAATTGCTAAATCCTCAATTGTCCAAGTAAGTTAATGCGCCCTCATCGCCAATGAATGAGCTTATCTTGGTATTTATGGTGATTTAATGGTAAAAAATTGAAACCCTACCTCCTTGCATTTCTTGTTTAAAAAAAATTGCGTAGGGTTTACACTTTGCATATTTTGTTACTAATTTCACTCCCTCATTCCCTCACTCTCTCTCTTCCATTTTCTCCCTCCCTTTTCATTCATATTACCCACTCCCTAATCCACATATCCCTAAAACTATTAATCTTAAATCCCTAATCCCACTATCCCAAACCCTAGTCAAATATCCCCAAACCCTAATTGCTATTCCCAAGCATAAATATTATTCCCTAAACTCTTTCATTTCCCCAAAAACCTGTCAGCAGCATTCCCAAACCCCTCATATATATTCCCTCCATAGTCTCCCATACATTCATATCTTTGGCAGAAAAGACCTATTGACACCATAAAATCTCTTCATACTCATCCTAGAAAAACTCAAACATTGGTAAACATGGAGTCAAATTCATCCTATGACAGAAATGAGGAAACAGTCAGTGATTCTTCTAGAGAAATGCATGCACCAAGGAGACCTCATAAGAGTGGAAAACATAACCGGTAGGAGCCTACTTCACTTACTGAGATGTTTTCTTGTCCTCTTGCTGTCACATGCTTCTAAACATCAATCTTGTTTTCAATTTTGTGAGATGGTGGCAAGAGTTAAATACCACAATGAGCTGGCCAGACTATTTGTGCTCCATCTTCATAATGGCCAAGTCACTTTGGCAGGTGTGACATTCACCTTGAAACCTAAGACTATTGCTCAAGCGACCGGTATTCCAATGTAGGTGAGTAATGGAATAAGGGGCAGTTTGTTGATAGATATCATTATGAGCCTTACATCAAGGCTGGTTTTCAGAGGTAGATTGGCAAAGTTTTCCCTTTCAGGTACCTTCAAGACACATATGCACCCTTGATGAAACTCATAATTAAATACTTCAACTGTGAGGCCATATTTTCTCACATGTATGCTTACCACATCAGACTATTGATGCACTTCACTAGGGTGAGAATGATGAATCTCCCCTATTCTATTTGCGGCATATTGAGAAGATGGCCACCTTGGTTCAAAAGAAGCCTCCTCATCAGTGATATAACAACATCTATCACTTTGCACTCATCAAAATTGTGGTCTTGCATCAACTTGGTTTACTGAATATCTCATGGGAGGATTTCATTGCACATGAGGTCTTTACAGGTCCTCAAGTACCCCCATCAGTTTTTCATGAGATAGGAGAGCCTTCACATCAGCAGGAGGTGCATGAGACATAGACCACCAGTGTGCCAGTGTTTGTTACATACTAAAAGGGCACAAGGAGATTGTTTGCAGCAGCAAAACGAGTACTATCTCCACCTAGGGTGGAAGGGGTCTCATTTCCTTCAACAACAAAGTACGTACAGGACAAGAGTAAGAAGCCATTACATGATGAGGGTCCTTCAGGAGGACAAGAGACAGATTTCATTCTCATTCAGGATGATGACACCGATTTGGGCTCCCAAAGCTCAAAGCTCAAGGAGATCATTCAGGAACAACAAGCTGACATTCATGATTTGTCTCTCAAACTGGAAAGAGCCAAATGGATAATCAAGTATCTGGAGTAAACAAAAAAATATCTAGAGGATCAGAAAACCATCATGGAGCTACAAAATATACGAGAAAACTGGCAAGCTGCCAAAAGGAGGAAAATCACGCTGACACCACTTGAACAAAAAATTGATGTTGATTGTGAATCTTCGCTTGAGAGGGAAAATATGCACTTGGAAAAGATCCTAGAGAAGGCCAACAGGGAGAAAAAGATGTTGAGGCACATGGCCTACCACTACTTGGTGAGAAACAAGGTGTGCAAAGCAAGAATCGGGATTTTGAAGGCCAAGTTGAAGAAAGCATCAAGGAAGAGAAAAGAGCAAGATAGACTCCAGATCTTGGCTGAGGCTTCCTTAGCCCAACACAGCACTTGATGATGGACACTCAGCCCAAATTTCAAGAAAATTGGGAAACTTTTTGCAAATTTTGAAATTTTGGCCTAAAAAACAGGTTTTTCCGTTTGGTGCGTCGCGCCACCTGGCGCGTGCTTTTGCTAGAGACCTCCTTTTTAGAAAAACTCAGAATTTTTGGATTCCTCGTGGAAAAATATGAATTCCCTCACATGTACAAGAAATTTTGACAGGTTCTGAGCTTCCAAAAAGGTCAAAAACACCTCAAAAATGACCTTTCTGCCCCTTTTTGGCCACAAAGAAAGCATTGTTGGGAGAACTCATTTTTGGAAGGGCAAATGGAGACCAAATCAGAAATTCCGCTTGTTCTAGAAAGTAGACATGAAGAAATTTCCAAAAAGCCCACTTGGAGCAAATTTGGTGTATGGGAAGTCCTCCAAAAGCAGCTCCAAAGTAGCACAGTGCACAGGATCAGGAGCGTGGTGCACAGGATGAAATTTTGTCATTTTGGTCAAAAAACTCTGTTTTTTTGCCTAGTTTCTTCACAATTTGACTTTTCTTTCTAATAGTCAAACTCATGATGTAATTTAATGTGACTTGATGGATTTTGATGTAAATATGATAAATTTTCACTCATAGAGGTAGATTCATCCATGAAAAGGTAGTTTGCAACTAAATGAATCAGTTTCCTGGTTTTTAGAGGCAAGTTGTTCCACTGCCTACTTTTTAGTTCTCAATTTAGATCTTGTTGAAATAGCTCTTAAACTTATGAGATCGACCCCTAGAGGTTAGGATGAGTTGTTTATTGCCTATATCTACTAGTTTTTTAGTCATTGGCAAAGGTTGTACTTTTGGGAAAACTTGGAGCTTTATTGTACACTCATTTTAGCAATTTGGCAAAGGAATAAACTGGGGTTTGCAGCACTTTATGGGATTCTTGTGGAAAATTGAGTTAGTATTGTGTTTCCTTCTGTAATTGCAATTTTAAATGTGTTTTTTGTATGCCATTATCTCTCTCTGTTCATCTTAACTAAATGAAACAAGGATAAAGGTAGAATTCATTGAATTACAATGCTCTACCTAGGGTTTTGTTTAGTTATTTATGTTTTCAGCTGTTTGAAGAGGATCCCTAAGACTTTCATGCCCTCTTCAATTCCTCACCAGTCTAAAAGCTCTCCATATCACTCAATTTGAAGTACCAAACCATTTGCCTACCTCGCCCCATAGAGATCTCTGCAAAACTGAGCCTCATTCCCTGAACCCAAATCTACCTTTCACATTTGAGCCAACAAAACATCATCAAATTCAAATAAACTCTTCTAAACACATACCTAGCCTAAAATTAGTCTTTGCATCAATCATCTCAAGCCTCATTGATCATATTTTGCTGAGATTTACAAGGAGAGAGCCCTCTCCTGACCTGGTAGGGCTAGCTACCAGGTTAAGCTTGATTTGATGTTACCCTAGATCCTACCTTTCTCAGCTTGAGGTAGATTTAGGCACTAACGCTCCCAACAACAAATAATAATATATTTGTGTTAACATTGAAGTTACCCTTGGTCAATTTGAGTATTACCTTTGAGTATTGTTGATGATCACATTTGGGATCAATTTGGAATTCTCCGTAGTCCCTCATGATCATTTGACAACGATGGTTTCTAGACACGTTCACAATGGATTTTATAGCCATGATCCTTTTTCAGAGATGTAAGTTGTAGTTTCATGAACTTTAGTTGTCTTTCAATGATTAGAGTTTCAAGGGACAAACAATATGTGTATATGCTACATCAATGTTGTTTTTGGGTTTATAAAAAAATGTTTATAGAGTAGATTTGAAAGGTTTAAGTAGATCATGGAAAACTTAATAAGAAAGAAGACAACTCAGTTACTAGTTACTAGGAAAAGTCATGTCCATTTTCAGTGTTTCATTCAACTCTTGACTACTCAAACTAGTCTACCAATCGTCATCCAAATTATTTACTTCAAGAAATAAGGGAGGCATATACTATACCAGGAAAATATATGCATAAATGGATCTCAGGGACTATAGTGAGGGCTATAATTTAGTTTCAAGGAGATGTTGTGTGTTTTCATGAAGTCAAGTATGAAATGAGTACCATGCATGTACAAGGTAAATGGGACTATCTATTTTGGGGTCTCATGGGATAAAATTAGTCAAAGAGTATTACATGGGTCGCTGAGATTTTCCATGAATAAATTGATAAGGCCATTATTAAACTTATTTGTGTGGAAAAATTTTACAATCTAGACCTTATTTCATAGCAACCTACATTCATAAACAAAAACAACAGTCTTCCTTAGTGCCATAAGATGCCCCTTTTTCTTTTCATTTGTGTAAGAGAATGTCAAACCAATGGGGGGACCTATTTTTAACTATTCTGGAGCTGAATGACTTGGGCAGTATATTGGGATTGAATTATACATATATTTTAAGGATAGATGTTGTTCTAGAGTTGAATGTTTTGGTCATTATATTAGGACTAACTTATACATAACTCCTGAGGATAAATTCCATTTATATAAGATGGAGGATAAATGTCATTTATATGAGATGAAGGACAAATGCTATTTATATAAGATGGAGGGTGCTCATCTTGTGTGATATTCCATGTTGCATAAATAAGTATATGTATAGAGTCTCACTAAAATTAAATGAAGTATGTTCTGGAAACCTGATTAGGGTTGTCACTGTGGATTAGCAAAGGAATTTTTGTTGGATTTTAAGCCTCTGTGGAATTTTTTTGTAGCTCCATGATCTGGATTATCCACAGTTTCTAGTTCATTCTGCCGACGTTTCAAACCCCAAAGGGGGTCCATCATCAGGACAAATCAGATAGATAGAAAATGAATGAAATATTATTGAAAGAAGAAGCCATGCGCCTGATATAAATAAACCAAAGAACCCTAATTTATAAGGCCCGACACATGATTTCTAATTTTATAAAAAAATTATTATTA